>VYZW01023686.1:0-106808 GCA_013401315.1 Balaeniceps rex
AGAAGAAAAGAAAAGAGAAAAGAAAAGAAAAGAAAAGAAAGAAAAGAAAAGAGAGAAAAGACAAGAAAAAAGAAAAGACAAGAAAAGAAAAGACAAGAAAAGAAAAGAAAAGAAAAGAAAAGAAAAGAAAAGAAAAGAAAAGAAAAGAAAAGAAAAGAAAAGAAAAGAAAAGAAAAGAAAAGAAAAGAAAAGAAAAGAAAAGAAAAGAAAAGAAAAGAAAAGAAAAGAAAAGGAAAAGAGACATATTCCTCCTCCCTCCACCCCCCCGCAAATTGCAGGAAGATGGCAAATCTCCATCTCTGTACAGTGATGGAAGCTGTAGGACAGATAGCTACAGCTAGTACAGGTAATGTGAGGAAGTTGAATTTGGTAACTCGGGAAGCCGATCTTGAAGGAACCAGAAATTTAAGCAATCCTAAATGCTTTCTATTTCTCTATTTCTTCCAGTGTCTCTTATTAAATTAAGGCCTTTCATATACAATATTCCCTCTGCGTTCTGCAGGAGCACCAAGATTCTTTCATATATGAGCTTATCATACAGTTTCTTTTATTCTTCACTAAGGGACTGGAGGATATTGGAGGATATCAGCTATAGCATAACCCAGGGCAAGTATTAGGTAGTGCGCTTGATAGTCCTGTGTTGTCATCAGGAAAGTTCACACATCTAGGTCCCATGGCCTCAGGGGAACAAGTGGTGCCTTGATTCAGAAACACAAATCTAAATGGTTGAAGTGTAAAATATTGGAGCCAAGAAGCACTATTACAGAATATAATGAGAAACAGGCTAGAAATCTCTAAAGACCAGACAAGATTCTCCAAGAGCTAGTCATACGATGCTGCAAGTGATGGGTAGAGCCCTGAAAAACTGAAGATGTAACAGAAAGGTTTTCACCAAATAACTGAATAATATAAAGACGAAAGAACTAAAAGCTGTCGGTACAGTGAAGTTCAGCACTGGAGGGAAAAAAAAGGAAAAAAGAAAAATACCATTTTGATAGTTCCCGCACAGATTTTCACAGGACTGGGAACACATGAAATAAAATCTGACTTTCAGCATCTTCCTTTTCTTCTTTCCCCACACCCTGCTTCAACCTTCTGTCCTTGCTGGTAAATGCCAAAGAAGAAGTGTTTGGAAGATATTCTCTAGATACAGGAAAACACACTAGTGCACAAATGTGGCAATATCCAGATCTACCTTTGTAAGGATGTTCTAGGGCTTAACAATTCATCTATACAGATTTCCTCCAACTGGCCAGTTACCAGTTCATACATACTCAGTGGTCCTTAACTGTCGAATATCCTCAAAAGGATGAGCAGCAGCAGATTTTTGACAGATCCCTCTCACTCACCCACCAGAAAACAAGAAGTAGTATGTGGGAAATGAAGTGCCTGCAAATTGCTTCACTTGGATTTTACCTTAGAAGCAAACTCAATCCCATAGCAGCATTGGCCGGTTTCAGACCACTGGGTATCTGTCTTGTAATCAAAGATTTCACCTCTTGTTTAATACAGCTTTCTTTTGACGTTATTCACAAACCAGAGAGAGCACCTAAATACAAATGTTGTCAAAACCAATGATTAAAAGAAGAAAAATCTTCAGAAAGAGATATTACAGTTGATGTTGAACTTGTCCTGACATCAACCCCAGCATCTTCCACTTGTCTTCAGAAAACCAGAAATGAAAAAGGGAGAGACTTTGCCAGTGTGTGGGCTGATGGCATCAAACTGATGTTACCAGGCTGTGAGGACTGACAAGGCTTTCCCAGGGCTGAGGACACACTTCTGAAACCACGATACACTGATCTTGAAAGTGCTTCAGAAAGAAATGCTCTCCATGAGGCAGAAACAATTCGGATCACGTGTACAATAAATTTTGTAACGGTGTGGTCTGGCTAAGCCAGTTCCAACCCCAGTGGAAGGCTAATGAGGGAAAAACTACCCAAACATTTACTCTCACTGTAGCTCTGACACCTTAGTGGGAGGCAAAAGGAGATATTGTTTTCCTGGAAGGGACATACAGTTGTTACTGTGGGCAACGGCCTCTCCAGATATACTGACTTGGCTTAGAAGCCATATTTGCAAGACATAGTGTTCCTCGAGTCCTCATTTCAGATAATTGCCCTCTATTTACCTCTGAAATATTCCCAGCAGACTTCGATTTTCAATGCAGCACTAACAGTTCATATTACTCCCAGAACATTGCAGAGGCACAGTGCTCACTGCAGACTTTAAAAAGAGTTTTGCAAAAAAAATCAGCAGAGCCTGATACACCTGGCACAAACTTTGCTTCTTGACTGTCTCCAGTACCATTACAAACAGGAAGACAACTAAGAATGTCTGTGTGTGCGTGGCACAGGTAGATGCACCTTATCCCACTAAAAAAAATACAGAAGGTGTGCAAGAGAAAAGAAATGTTCATTGGCACCAAAACATCAAACTCACTAACCTGAGCCAGGAGCTGTGGCTCATGATGGCCACAAAAGTGCCTGGATTTTGCAATGGTTTGGGGTCTGGCAGAGGGCCATATTCTCACAGTGGTGGAGCAAGGAGGTGACTTTATAGGGGCTCATCCTGAATAATAAGATTCATACCCACAACAAAAAGTAAATCGGGGTCTCCTGAGCAGGACTTGGAAACAAGGAAATAAGCTTTCATCATCTGTTATTTTTTATAAAAGGGGGAAGGGAAGATGTGGAGTGACTACAGAAATACTTGTCCTTCCCAAGTACCAGATGGATTGTGCTGACAGTGGTGATCTTGGTGAAGGGAGCAAACCGGGGAAGATAATGAATGGGAATTTCATGGAAGGAGAATTTTTCAGCTTTAGCCTTCCATGTGATTCTCCCACTCAGTTTTCTACTATCAAAGGAATTCACTTGGACATCAAAGAGGGACACTAGTCATACTTCTTCTACCTGGAGAAACATGTCAGCCCAAAATGGACATATGAATATCTTGACCTGAACTGTTCAAAATGCCCAGTGATTTTAAATTGGTGACGAATTCTAGAGGTAAAAAAGATATCTTTAAAGGATGCTCAGTGTGGTCATCTGAAAGTCAAATCACATCAAAGCGAAGCATGACAACAAGTCACAGGTAAAAACAAGGCCCTCGTTTTTGCTCATCGAATAGCCACATTGTATGAAATGATACTTCACCTATTGTACAGATACACACACAGAAACGTAACAGTGACCAAACTTATAATGAGCAGAATTTGCATTGGTTTTGCCAAAAGCATGTAATGAATTAGTAATCCCCAGCAGAAATTAGAACACTCACATTCCCCAACAGATGAAAGAATGGCTGAAAGTTGTGGCAAAATGCTTTCCTACTTCAAAATGCTCTGCAGTATGGAAAAAGAAAGGACAAAATGAATATGAACAAATTTTCATGAGCAGTGTGTTCCCCTTTGATCAGCTCTGCTAGGTAGTAAATACTATATGCATAAGTACATAGCCACTAATTGAATCAGCTGTATGCTTCAATAATTGGAATTGACTGAAGAGGCTTTCAGTGGATATTTTCCCAGGACCCCTCTCCTCAGCATATCTGTTACATTTCTTGTCTTATTTGCTCACATTTCAATTTTAAATCCCGCCATTCGTAACATGACAGCAGTGCTTTCATGAGACTGCCTGGGCCCAGAGAAGGCTGTCAGAGCTAACACGCTGATCCTAGGAAAGGGAGCCTGATTAAAAACCTCATTGTGTCAGCCAGGCAATCAGATGTTCATTATCCTATGACACACGACTACTGAAATGGAACATTCACATATTTTAAACTTGAGAGATTTGTACTTTAATATAATTATTTTTGAAAGATTCTTCATCAGAAAGGTTAATAAGAGCAATATAGGTTAATAACAGCACTAAGGCAGCTGACATAATCAGATAATTGACCTTATTGATATGTTAAGTGCCCTATGCTTCACCTTGGGATGTGTGACTGCTCTCCACAGTCAATTATCTTATAATGATGCCTGCTTCTTAAGGTCTTATTGCTTGAATATTGGACTTCATCCAAGGTTTTTGGTGTACCCCCCCTTCCTCCTGCAAACCCTCTCCTGTAGGATTTCTGCTCCACTTTCACCTAGGACTATGCTAACATGTAACAGGCACTTTTCATAAATACACCGATGCAGAGAGTGTCATTGATTGCCTACAAATTCAGTTTGTTTCCTTCAACAAAACTGGGGTGGATTCCCGTTGTCTCCCTTCAGCAGGGAACAGCCCTCTGCTCTGCACAGCCTCTCTGGGGCTGCTCCCGGGCACGGGATGCCCGAAGCACGGTGCTGCCAATGCTCCCGCCCCGCCAGCTCAGCACATGATGCTGCCCACCAGACTGGACAGATACAGATCTTGAGCCCAGCATGAAGGGATGCTACGTGGTGTATGAAGCCTTGCTCACTCACCCTTCATGGGATTTCTCCCATGAACAAGGCTGTTCATTCAGGCTGCCTTCGCAGATCCACAGTGACCCCTTTGCTCTCCATGCGACACCAAGAGTAAGAAAAAAAGCTGTATCTGCATGAAAAAGAATGGCAATTTCCCCCCGATTTTTCCCTCCAGGTAGGTGTTGTGGCTGTGCTCAAACCCACATCTCGTTCCCAGCCTGATTGCACACGTACCCACTCCAAACTGGGCTGAATTTTCCAAATATAGCACACACCTATGTAGGAGTGAGGCTGATTAGTAGAGCATAGGGACTCACTGGATTTCTGTGCTGGGCTGCATGAGGAAGGTATGGGTCTGGGTGTTACCTGGCTTAACCCACTCGACCCTTAGCTAGGAGCAGTGCTCAGGATGCTGCTGTTATTGATATGTGCCCCTTATTTGTGGAAAATGATAGGCAGACATGGTCGGGTCCGAATGAGCTCTTACTGAACTGCCACAGCACACACTGGCCTCGCTGCATACAAATGGGTGATGTGCTGGAGCTGTAATACACCCTGCACTGCCCTCCCCACAGCAGGGTGATTTCTCTTACTCCTGAAACCCAGGGAGAGCAAAGGAATTGCTGAGAATCTGTCAGTGGCAAAAGGGCTCGATGGTCATTAGAAGGGGCTGGTCCAGAGATGCTCCCAGATCTCCCAGGCAGACTGCCCCTGCCCAGTCCCCAGCTTTAGAAATCTTTCCTTAATCTGATTTTGCTCGTGTCCATGCAAATGGTGCTCTTATCTCAAGGGTGGCAAAATTAATTCATAACATGCCAGAGAGTTATAAAGTTTTGGCTACATTTGGGTTTCTTTTTCTTTTTACTTGAAACAAAGCGTGCTTCAGGGGGAAGCGGACAGGATTTTGGAAGAGAAACAGAAAGGCCAGAACTTTGAGCTACAGGTGCTGCGAGTTTGAAAAGCGTTTGTGATCCTGGCTGTCTGCATCATGTCTCCTGTTCCCCCTCTCTATCTGCTGTGTGATCTCCCTCCCAGGCACCTAGGCACGCTCTAAAATGTTTCATTCGCTCTACACTGAATCCTCTTGTCACCTAATGGGCTTAAAATTGGGATAATATTCAGCTAAAAGGCATTAGCTAATTTTGTGAGAGGCCAGGTATGAATCGACACTTCTGAGCGCACACCAGAATGGGGCTGCGACGCAGAGGCCAGCGAAGACAGAGATTTACTCTGCAGCCACTGTGAAAATGAGGGTTGTAGGGGAAGCCATTATTTCTGAGGCATTTTCTAGTTCTTCCCCAGCACATCTTTGAAGCGCTCTGTGGTATTTTCACCTCTAACTGATGTAAATGGCAGGCCAGTCTAATGCTGTCCTGCAGTTTAACAAATGTGATGGCAAAATGTAATGGCAGGCTGCTATTTGGTAGCCTCTCAGGCAGGACCCTCCAGCAGCAATCTGCTGTGCTCCAGGCTTCTCACAGATAGGAGAAATGAAGGATTGCTCTGCGCTATTTATTAGTAAACCTGTTCTCTGCAGTTTTACCTGATGGGACTGCTCTGATCATCATAATTCAACAAATAAAATTTAATCTGTGTGAGGTGCTATCAGTTAGTATCTTAACAGGGATATCTTTGCAGTCTTAGCCCAGTAGTCCAATTAAGTTGCACAGGCAGGGTATCTTCCATAATCTCAGGCACTTTGTGAAAGCTTTGGGGACGTATCTGCTGAAAGAAAATTGCTTCATCCTGGCACCAGTACTTTCAGCAAGACAATGCAGGGCTGTAGTTACCTCTGTGAGCCGAAGAATAAAAATACAAAAGGTGGATTAGGCCAAAGCAAACCAAAATAGCCCGGGAAACACTAAAATAACTTCCAACTAAATTTCTGCCTGACAACCTCCTGCCTGCAGGGCAGTGGGCACTGCCATTAGCTCTGAAGCCACGCTAGCCATCAAGGTCCCCTTAGTTTCCCTCCTGAAACTGGCTTTTCATTTTCAGGGACAGAGGACAGATGGTCAGCTTTAGCTTGGCACTATCCCTCTTACCTTGCTGCCTTTCATTCATTTTTAATACACCACCCTTGGACTGCTGGGAATGTCCGGGAAAATGTAGATGTCTTTGATTAAAGTGATGAGGAAGAAGGGAGCCTACGGGATGCTTTTAGCTGCTTTCCAGCTCATATGGAAACACATAGCACAAGTTGATCGCATCTGGTCTAGGCGGTGTACTTGTGATGGCAGGAGAGGTTGCAGTTGTGCAATATGCTTTAAAGTTTGCAGAAAAAGAGACTCTACACATGAATAGACATTCACATTTTCAGCACTCTCCAGTGATAAGGTTTTACAGTTCTTCCCATAACATTATCTATTAGTAGCCACAGAGCATCCAAGCAGAACAAATGGTTTTAAAGGAACCAAGAAAAAATACAAGCTCAGAGCAACACGTTTTGCTTCTGATCCATCACATAGTAGATCAGAAAAGTGAGATGGGCCCTGTTAAATATATCATCCTGGTGATACATGGGGCAGGGCGAGGCACACCCAGAAGGGCACATCCGACCAAGTCAGGTTTCAGGGCATACTTGTTCCATTGACAAGTAAAAACATTAGTTGAAAATATCCTGGTGCTCTAGCTCTGCTCTGAAAAGGATCCTCAGAAGCAGATCACCTTTAGAGTGCCATGAATTTTTTGTCCAGGCACTTCTCTGGAAGGAATTCAAAGGAACCAAGGATTTGGCCTGAGAAGCTCAGCTTGCCCCCATGCTGGAGACCTCTGCTCCCATCGTCAGGGTGCTCCATTTCCCTGCAGTTCTGGCAGGCTTTCAGGGACGTTCATTGGGATGAATTTCAACCTGTGAGAGGCATCCATGCACCTCCTCCCTGCTGTACCAGTGCACCTCTGTTAATGACCAGTAACACTACAATAACTCAGAGGAGCACCTCCAGTGCCCGACGTTGTATGCAGGCACAGGGAGGGAAAATCCCTGCCTGCCAGACGTTCCAAGCTGGGGAGAGACAGTGAACAGAGACAGCTTGCCCTCATTTTATGAACAAAAGGTTGGCTGTACCGCTTTGGATATAACTGGATGGTAATTAAGAACCTGACTGACTTTTTAGACACTGAAGTAAAGTCTTTTGAAAAGCTCAGGGGTTTGGTCTGTTGTAATCAATTAAATTGATAGCTACTCACAGCAAATCTGGGCCACTGCCAGCAAGCTGCTGTGGCTCAGGAGGAGCGACTGTAGGGCTCCTCATCCCCAAGGCGAGTCCATCTGCAGAAGAGATAAGATGTGCAGAATGGCTCAGTTGTCCTAACTCTGATGTTTATGCTGGATATTGAGTAGAAGCAGGCTTAGATCAACGCTGAATAGCACTGAAAATCCCATCTTTTCTCTTTGAATAAAGAATAGCCAAACTAAGACAGCTCATGCTGTTTTAAAGCACCATAAATATTGCCGAGTTTGCAAGAAGTACTGGCCAGCTCTCACAGAAATCACTGGGACTGTCTGGAGCTCATGAAGGGGAAAACCTGAGTAGAGGAGTGGTTTTTGGTCCACACAATCTCCTTATAAACACTCTGGTGGATTGGAGCTACTAGAGAAACCATGACCATGTAAAGCTAGTGAGCACCTGGTCACCTGGGAGGGAGGAGAAGGAAGGAGCGAGGTCCCGGTCTAAATTATTTGTACACCGACCCCGTGGAGAAAGAGGCTCCAACGTGAGCTGAATCCTAATTAGGCATGAAGAAAACCTGTGACCATCCTAATCCATGCAAAACATTTCGATCAGAGTTCACACCACATTAGACATCAGAGAATCAAAAGACAAGGCACAAATCCCTGAGAAGCAGCTTCAGTATTTCCACTGCTTACAGAAATGTTTGGTTTAGACCAGTGAGAATCTTTTGAGCAAGAACTCCCATTTCCCTGTTTTACTGCATCAACTACCAGGACATTTATGACAGCATACAAATAATAGATAGCAGTGATTAATAAATAATAAAGTGAAGCATGGTACAAACTCTGAGCTGAATCCATTTCATCTCCTGAAGTTCTACAGCGGAGCCAACACTTGCAACTGCATTTCAGAAAATACACTATGTACAAAAGTTGAAAAGTACCACTGTCATAATTAGATTTTCCATTAGGTTTGTCTGGCATAATTAAAAATGTAATTTCTCTGTAAGCACGTAGCAGTGCTCTAGGAAAAGGGTGTCACTACTTATTAAGGGCATATGCAGGTACTTTAGCTAACCACATAAATTGATTAAGTACTAAACTAGGCTATGGAGTCTAATTGTTTTGAACAAATACCTACTTACTGCATGTGAAAGGACACATTGCCTTGCCTGTTGGAAAGCATAAATTATTCCAACAACTACTAACTTTACTGTTGAATGCCATTTAGCTCTGCTCTCAGCTGCAGGTACCCAAATGTCCGCTTGCGGTGTTATCAGACAGCAGCCGTTCTCAAAGTCGAACAACTTGGATGAAAGCGAGAGCGTGGCAGGACAACGTGGGCAGGACCGGGATGTGCCCCTGTCCCTCTGCGGCTCCAGGTGAGCCATGTAGCCGCTTTGGGTGTCTATTTGCCCTCTGCAGACTGCAGATTGCTATAGCTTAACCTTCCTTTGCAAAGTACTGGCTAACACTCCTCCCCGTGTATTTCTCACTGAGATTTACAAAGGAGTGGAAGGGAGCCAGTTGCTAAAATTAGATAAGCTCCTCTGAAATTCCTAGCTGCTATTATTAGCCAGATTTGACATATTTTTACTCAAGCAGGCAGTTGTGGTTTGTGTGAGCCCAAGTTAGGACTTAGTGGTCTGCTCTTCACAGGCACGTTGGACACTCCCAAGTCCTTAAAAAGTCTTGGAGGAGCCTCTGAAAAAGAACCCCACGGCTGATATTTCCAGGAAGGATTTCTGCAGTGTTTAGAAACTCTTAAAGCACTGAAATGATGAGCTATGGGCCTCTGCAGCCTCTTGGTACAATTCACCCAGCTCATAACCAGGCAATTGCTTGCCCACCATCTCAGCCCCACTTCTGACATGGAGAAGGACAGGGAGCTGGCACATAACACACAAGTGCAATGCAACTGTCCACCTGGGTGCAGCTGATGCGGTGTTGACCCAGCAGTACTTGAGGAGCTCAGGGAGGAAGCAGAGCTTCCCAACATGAACTTAAAATACAGCTGATGCAAGAAAGAAGTACCTGTCAGGCTGGTAGGATTTGAAACAATAAGCCTGATTGTGCCGGCACTGTGATTTCCTACTGTTGTGCTTGCATAAAGTCATCTTACCTTTTCCTGCTAATAAATGAGAAGACAATCTGACCCAGAGCGTTCATTGACAAGCTCTGCAAAAGAAACCTCAGGAATATTTTATTCCTCCCACATTAGGAACATACAGAACATACAGAGAAATTTACCATCACATAATGATCCCTATTATGCAAAGCGAGGCTGACAAAATTTCCATCATTACATCCCTGACAAGTACTCAGAACTGCGGGGGCTTTCAGGCTTTCTTTTGAAAGAAAAAAGACCTGCAAAGTAGCTTTAATATCTTAAATATGGAGCAGGAACTTCGTCCTCTCCCTATTCACAAACACCTTAAATACATCTCCTTCCTTCACAGCTCATTAATCCCTACTCCTCTGCTCTTCAGACATTTAAATTCTTTCCACAGATCTAACACAGGAGAGGTGTTTATATCATGTTTAATCAGCACTTGCCAGCTCTGAACGCCCCTCATGACCTTACTGGTTTTTGAGTGACCAAAGATCATTATGAAATCACCCGACTGCAATGGTGAGGACCTTGCCGGAGCCCGAAGCCCTGGTGCCGTTACCAAACCACAATCCCCCTGACATGTTTTCTCCTGTTTGTGCATCCAAAACTGCCCATCAAATGGTTCAATTATCACTGAAACATAGATCAAAATCCTGAATCTGAAGGACAAGCAGATTGGCAGTGATTTAGCATCTTGCTCGGCATTACGCTGTTTTAGGGCAGCAATACACGTTGCTGGGTGCAAATCTGATTCAGTTACTCTTTGGCTGGAGGCTCCAAAGGGGCCAACCCTGACCCCAAATGTCAGACCGATGACACTGGTGGGTGATTTGCTTTGTTAACTAGCGTGGTCTGCACACACAGAGCTGCCTTCCAGTGCCATTTTCATCTTCCTCATTGCCATGTGAATACCAATATAAGTAAATATCAAAGAAACGTGTGAGGAGCGAGCATGTGGGGCTCACAGGCACAGCATCCACTGTCTATTTTGTCTTCCTTTCCTTTTTTTGTCCTTTCTGTGTGTCCACATTTCCCCTCCTACCTCAGATGTGCACTTTTGCTACTCTGATTTCCTTACCTGTTCCACCATAGCTATTCAGATCTTCTCAACCTGGGTCTCTTCTTTGCCTCTTTCCAGCCTCCTTAACCAGCTTTCTTCCCTCTGCTGCTCAGCAGAGGAAAGAGCAGAGACTGAGAAAGTTAACGAACATCACACCGGGGTTACTGCTTCCAGCACTCTCCCTCTCGCGCACACTGTGGGCCAGGCACACACGTGAGCCCCAGAGCAGTAATTAAGGGATTTTAGGAGGATAATGCCCTCAGAGGGCTTTGGCAGATTGACACATGGTATTTCTTCTTAATAATGACTGTCCTGAAACGTATCGGATCCGTGTGCTGCTGTGTTTCCGGCAATTTGTAAGAACTGTTCAATGTGTAGCCAGCTGGAACGCACAACAGCACATAATTGTTCTATTACTGCAGACTTCAATTGTTCTCTTTTATTCATTAAATGGCCATTTATTGGAAGAAAGGTCCTTTTTTTAGATGCATTTTTACACAGCTCTAGATTGGACTTGCCAGGACTGAACAAGGGCAGACCTTCCCTTTTCTCACTGTGCTCTTGGAAGGAAAATGGGAAGCACAAATGCTGGAATTTTTGTTTTTTAATGGAGATGTTGAAAGCCTTTTACATTCTGCATTGGAACAAAAGTGAGGCCTTTTGAAAAGTTGCATGGGAGTCAAGGGAGAAGGCCACCCACGCTGACTATGGGAGAGGCGAGAGCAAGGGTCTGCTCGGCAGCAGCCCTGAGCGTGTCTCCTTTGAATCAAGAGAGCGCCCAAGGACTAACATTAGGGAAAGAAGGACTGCTATTGCAAGAAGCCACACAGGGCAAGGGAGAAAACCAACTGTCTCATGCTTACAGCGCTCACCTGGAAGTCAGGAGATGTGATGGCTTGCAGTGAGGTCCCAAGTGAGTGCCCAGATGGGGGACAGTGGTGTGAGTCTGTTTCAGACCAGCAGTTCCACAATAGGCCAGGAATTTCTTGAAAAAAGGCTCACCAAAGCCCAAGAAACATATCCCATGCAGACTGAAAAGCATTGTAGAACTGACTGTGCTATCTTGAGTACTGTTTCCCGTACAATCAGTATTATCTTGATTTGCAAGTGTTTTACACAATACAGGAACCAAACCCCAGACCCAGGAACCCCAGGTCTGAGATTCTAATTCCCATTTCAACTGTTGTTCCCCCAGCAGAAGAGCAGACGGTGGACGTTTTAACCAGTGCATTCTGGTCAGACCACACTACCTGGCAAGCTGAGGCTGACCTATACTTCACTCTACAACAAAAACGTGAAACATCACGTTAAAATGTATATACAGGAGGAAATTCCTCTTGCTTTCCTAGCCTTTCTTTAAGGTATTGAAATGGCTTTAAAAAAAATAAAAGGCAAGACGTAATTGTTTCCTGTGCAAACGTTGTGCCAGACTTTATTTTTATGGGCTGTATTTATTGACTTTAGCTATTTTTCCAGTATGCTGCACAGCGTTAGACTTGGCAGGAAGTCCTACAAAGTGAAATAACATCTCTGAAAAAGTGGGAATTCTCATTGTTTGGCATGGTCAAAGAAAAATCCAGCCAAGCAAACTTATGACCTTCTCTCATGTCAGACTCAAACCCAGGCCAGGCCAGCCACTAGATCAGACTTTTCATTCCTCTGAAGTCACCAGAAGATCCAAATTTGGGGGTCTGATCCAACACCTAAGTGAAGTCATTTGCTCCCATCTGCTCTACTCCACACCTCCACTAAGAGCACCCATTTGCCAATGCAATTACAAGCAGAGATTTATACTTTGTGTAGATACCGATTTGTTTTCAGAGGAGCAAAATAAGACACCCAGTCTCACCAGGAGCCATTAGTGAGTTAATTGCAGCTGTTTAGGAGTTAGGTCTTAATGTGCCTGTCAACTCCAGGCACTTGCTACACTTCCCAGGATTTTGTATGCATCTGAGACAGATGTCTCCAAGGCAATCAGAAAAGTCCCACAGTATACACTGAAGAAGACAGAAGACAACTGAAGAGATTTATGTTGGATGGAATGACAAGCTCAAGAGTTTAACTGCACATGGCATTTCTGGAAGCTTGCCAGCTCCAAGTTTAGTGTGTTTTGTGTACTTCACTCATAACTGTTTATTGTGACAGGTAAACACTTGTTTTGAAAGCTTGCAGGCGTACTATTAAAACAGAAGTGTTCCTGACATAGTCAAGCTGTGCTGTCAAATGTTTATCTTTTGAATGATGAATGCTGGCTTTCCTTTTCGTTCCTTTCAGTCTGCATGGAACAGATTTGAACAGTCTCTCCCAACTTGTTTGGGCTTATTTCACCTGGGGGACATAGCTGAAAGCTGATAGGCCAGAGAGCAGCCCCGTAATTATCAGCCCATATGCCAATAAATGAAGGTGACACAGAGAACAAAGGAGGAACAATAGGGTAAGCAAGAGCAAGCTCAGTGCCAGGTCTGTCTGCAAATGCAAATGCAGATGTTGAGCTTTAGAAACTAGGCTAGACTAGAGTTCAACGGAGAGAGCTATTTCCAGCACTTAGAGCATCTCAGAGACACATATTTCACAAGTCAAATTCTGGAGACTTATGCTAACTAAAAAAGTTAGAAGCAACCGTAACAAATTTTTCACAATATTATTATTTACTCTTTTTTTAAAGTAAGAAAGTAGAAAATCTGGCAACAGTTAAGTCACAGTATTGGTTGTATACATAGCCTGTGAAACTGCATACAATCACAGAAGTTATTGGCAAAAATGAACAATCTTATGGGTGAGAATTAAAATTCTCCACTTGGTGCAAATATGCCTTCTACAGAACTAGAAGAAAAGCCTGTGAAAAGAAGACAGTAATTTCTGTGTATCTTAGTGTAATTGCATATGTTAAAAGGCTGTGGAATTTAGCAATGATCCCATGGGCTTTCAAGTGGATTTCAGATATTTCACAGTGTGTCAGTTACAGATTGAGACATAAGACTTTGGGGGGAAAAAAGTACAATCTTTGATTAGATGAAATAGCTTCAAATTTCCATGAAAATGCAAATGCCTAATGAATTCATTGCTAATGCTGTTCTGCTTCTTCTTTGTTCTGTTGCAGTGGTACTTCAACCATGGGTTTGCTGACCTGCGCTGGGTGTAGCACTGGGGCCAATTTAACCAGCACCATTGTAATGGCTACTGCTGGGGGCGCATGGACGAGAATAAGAATTGATAATTTATGACTGATTTGAGGAAAACAGTCTTACATGATGCATAAGCCATGGGACTGCCCACCACAGGAGGCATCGGAAGTGTTCATCTCACACAGGAGTCAAAGGATTGAGTATTCATCAGGATATTGAAAATATTAGGGATCACAAGAATAAAAAAATAAAAACTGCTTCCAAAAAGACATTAAACAGTGAAGCGCAAGTGCTTAGACAGTATCTAATTACAAGGGCAAAAGAAGAAAAGAGCCCCTCATCACCAAATCTGTAAATTCAGTAGGTCCATGTCCCAGCTTACTGTACAGAGGTTGGCCGTACAGAAAAGCTTATACACTAAATTAGGCTATTTCAGCAGAAGGTGGAATTAGGACTTTACTGCCTAGGGAGACACATATATTATACCTTTGATCCATGCTTAACACAGAGAATTTGTGCAGGGTTGTTACTCAGTGGAGGGATTGCTCTGAAGCCATTACGGAGTGCACACATTGCATCCCTCTGGCAGGAACATCTGGTGACCCATAAACCAGCCAAAGCACCGGAGCTGTGGCAGAGCTGCTCGGGCAGGTTTATTTACAGCACATCAAAACTCCAGCCAGCAGCTCAGGCAGGCCTGCCTGCCTGCCATCACCTGCCGAGTAAGGAGGGCTGAGCTTGCTTCATCCAACTTGGAGCCTTCTCCAACGGTTTGCATTGCAGATCCCTCAGTCTGCACTGTGCAGGGGAGAAGGGGCTGGGAGACAGGGAGACAGCAGGGAGAAAAACCCAGGGAAGGGATATGGTGGGAGGTGGACTGTGACCGGTACTCCAGCTCCTCACAGTTTTTGGATGAGCAGATTGAGTCTGTGCTGCATCAGTGCTACACACCATGTCACCCCTATGGGACTGGGTATTTAAGGTCGTAAAGTCAGATTTACTTTTTCATCAAGCCATGGCCCTAGTAAGGGGAGCAGTTTAGACAAGGTGTGAACAAGCACTAGCCCAGCATTTACCTCTTTATTCGATTTGCTCTTTCAGCCTAAAATATTTCTTCTTTCTCTCCCCCTTACAGCTGTTTCTTCAGGTGCAGATGTAGCATGACATCAAAATATAAATCATCACAAGCAGCTGCTAACTTCAACGCATGTCAGGATTTATCACACTGGGGCTGATTCCTTGGGTGCTGAGCATCCTCCCCACTCTGAACCCTGCTGAAGTTTGTACAGAAACAGGCTGGCTACAAAGCGGCTTCTGTCTTTCTTGCCCCCAGATTTAGTGATCAACAGAGCAAACTACTTCATCATTTTTCTCCTAATGAAAAGTGTACTGTGACTTGTGCAAAGCAAGAGGTGATCCCTGCACCAGGAGTCTATGCTAGTATTGCTTTTGTCCTATCAAATAAAAAGCATATGAAAAAGGCAGTAATAAAAAAGCATTAAGACACACAAGCCTTGTTAAATGATTTAAATCTTCATAATGTATAGCATTTTCCTGGTAATTAAGTTCGAATATTGAGTTGGGCTAAATGCTTACTACTGTTAGATAACACTTTAAATGCTCCCTCACAAACTCAGGTATTTTTTTCTCTACTACAGCCCTGACAATCGAAGGTAGTTACTTTGAAGAGCGCAGGAACTGCTTCCTACTGATGGGGCACAGCACAGCAGTCAAAGTCCATTTCACGCTCACCTTACACCACCACACAAGCTCAGTCAGACCCCAACTCTCGTAAAAAGAGATCTGCTTGGAATATGCAGCTTCTTTGTCAAAAAAGAACAGAAAACTTGGAAAGAGAAGGGGAGAGAGGAGAGGAGTTGCTTTTTTATATGAAGTGGGAGGAAGACGAGGTAGATGCTCTCTGCTCATGTTTTTATTTTATTTTTCTAAAGTTTCCACTGAAAAACAATTTCAAAAGAAAGTCCTGACCTGCCCTGCTAACAAGCTATTTGCCCGTAAGCAAAGATCAAGGATGGTTCCCATTTTTCTTTCCCACTTCTTCCTCCCTCTTCCCGCTGTTTTTGCCCTCCTATTTATCTGCTCTTCGTTTACACATTCCAGCTTTCATTCTCAGCTCTTTCTTGCTTTCCTGCCCCCTCAGCATCCAGCTACATGCAGCACCCAATACATTCTTTACAGAACAGTTCTTTTTATTAGAAAAGCCTGATGCCTTCTACTCAGAAGTACAATAGTTAGATGGGAGGGTTTGATCCCGTGCAGTAAAAGACAACCATGCTCATCACACCTACATACGTAATCCTATCACTCACAAGCCCATCTGAACTGCATGTTGTCCAATTTAGACTGCAATCACATTTAATATTTTGTTTTAAACACAACCAAGTCAAGGCAGTATTGCAAAATAAGCTAGGTAAATAGATATGATGCACACATAGGCTTTTCAGTTTGGTCAGCCAACCTACAAAGCCCCAGTAGGTTAACTGACATTGCTAACTCTTGCTTGGCAAGGGAAAATATATTTAGATATTCAGTAAACGCTTCAGGTGAAGCCTTCAACCACTCAAAGTTACACAAAAAAATTCTCGAAATTTAGGTCTATTTTCAAAATCCTCCCAGGCTGGCTTCATATATCATCCAAGTTGAAACTGTTCTCATGATATATTATACATGGAGACTGCACTACATCATCAGAGTTCTGACACTGCCATGTTCAGGGTATGCTAGGATACAACGTAATGAATTACAACAGTGGACATTGACAAATACTCTTTAGGGGAAGTTTAAATTAATTTTTTTAGCTGCTTGCAGTTGGCTTAGAAAGTAATTTTTATTAAATAAACTAGTGGGAGAGTGGGCAGATTCAGAGCCCTTGAGAAAGGCAATGGCAGAGCAGAGAGAACACAGGACAGAAAGCAAGGAAGCAATTTCAGCTCTGAGATTAACGTGCTCTGTGATTTTGGAAAAGTCAGCTGGGCCAAATCCTGACTGTGCTCACCCACAAGCATGCAGCTCTGCTGAAGCACCTATGTATCTGGATCAAACATGGATGCCAAGTTCATAGGTGCAATCCCACATCTGTGGATTGGACATCAAACAATTCCCACTGACTTCAGTGGGGTAATGTATTGTTGTAAGCACCTGGTATATAAGGCGTATTGTGTATCAAAGGGATGCAGCAGATGGGCTCTCACCTGGAAAATTCATAATAATCCAATTTTTTTTTTTCATAAAAATAAACCAGTAATAACAATAAGAAAAGGATAAGGTACAGCTGATAAAGCCAAACAAATAAACCTTTCACGAGAAGCAAAAGCTAATACCTTCGAGAAAGCCCAGAATACTAAACATCTTTTCCCTCTGAAGGAATCTTTTGTCATTTCATGGGGAATCAATTAACCACAGTGTCTTATTCAGGTAGACTTTAGATTAGTACCATATCCCTTCACTATAGATAATTAACCTCAGTTTCTGAATTAGCAGCAAAATAAGCCAGTTATTAGTTTTTATAATGACTAGAACTCAATATTTTGGGTAGTTAAACACCCAAGAGTTTAAATTAAAATAGACATCTGACAGAAATCCCTAAAGTGTTCTTCAGATCATTAATACTATAAATTCCACAGTAGATTGAACTGACAATGTTCCCTTTTCCTTCTGGAGCACTCCAAAGGGCTGAGCTACTCCCTCGAATCAGCATTCAGTTTGATCTCTGAAATAATCTCTCCTTGATACCTAAAGCCTCAGGGCCAACAGCATAGTTAAACTCATATCCTCCTCTTACCAGAAGTGTTATGTCTAGTGAAGTGAGGAAAAAAAAAATTAAAACCCCTACTTTCCTGGTCTACCTACAGACTGCTCTGTACATTACCAAGACGAACTGATGCTCACATCCTAGAGCAAAATCTTGGCTAGGGTCACAGCCCAGGGCAGCAGTGCAGAGAGAGCGCCAGGAGCAGGAGAAGACCGTGGAGCTGTCACTGCCTCCTGGGCCATGAGGAGAGAGCGGGCTGTGCACAGCTCCTGTGTGATCCTAAATGAGCAATTGGTCTGTCCACACTTCTGGTCTCCTGCAGTGGAAGCGTGGGGCACAAGGGCAAGAAGCGCGCCTGTGAGGCAACAGGGCTCAAGGATCTTGAGGAGGTGCTGCTTCATCCCCCTGCCCCACAGCTGTATCATCTCTGCATGTCTCATCCCTGGGAGATGCTCTTCCTCAGCATACTCAACCTGTGATGAACACTGCTCCCCATCAAAAAGCCTTTCTAATACCTAGCCTGCATCACTTTTGCTGTAAAAGGAGCTACTCGATGTCCTACCTATATTTGCCTTTTCTTCCCACCAGCATGACACTGAGACTTCCTGAACTTCTGGTCCAGTCTTTACTTTCCTCTACTCATCCACTCCCTTTCTGCAGAACTGCTGCCTCTTCCTCATCCTCTGTGCATTGATTATTCCAGCCCAAGTTTCGTGCCTTGCACTTGTCTCTAATTTAATTCCCTTTTTTTCCCCCCAAACCATTCCTGCAATTTGCTTAACTCATTTGAATTCTCATCGTGTTGTCCAATATATTTGCAGTCCCTCCTAGCTTCGTGCCATCTGTAAATTTAATAAGTGTACTATCTATTCCATCATCCAGGTTGTTAATGGGAACGTTGAACAGAACCGATTGCCAACCTCTTCCCCAAGCCTCAGTCAATCTGTCCCTTTTACGGGCTTGCAGGGGGTATTTCCCCCGCAGAGAGGTGGAGGTACATCTAACACTGACTTCTGTGGAAACTGTTACCTCTCCCAGTGTGGTCAGTGAGTCTCAAAGGCAGCAACACAAATCCTGAATATGCTGCTCAGTGTACTGCAGACCTTACCAGAGGTGTGCTTTATTCCATTTTAGCTCCAACCAGCTATGCATAACACCACAAAGGAAAGAAAGAATAAAAGCTCTAGGGATTGTCCCGCTGCAAGTAAAATGTGTATTCTAAGAGAAATTAATGTTTACCTTCCCATTTATCTGAATCAATTAGCGATAAATATCTCCAGGGCATACAAAAGACTAACAGATAAAAAAAGGATATGCCCCAAATAATGGAGGATTAGAAAAAGGCATACACAAGTAATAAAATATCAGCTACAGATGGCACTTGAGAAGATTGCAAAACAGAGAAGAGTAAGTAGCTGAAGAAGGAAAGAAAGCAGAGGTGACGAGAAGACTGCAGTAGCAGTAAAGATAAATGATGACTGTACTTTTTGAGTATATATGCTAGAGTTAAAAGAGTTCAGTGTAGAGACAGGAAGGTCTCCAGGAGAACAGAAGGGTAATTTATAAACAAAAGAGCCAGACAGGGCTTCTATGCCCAAAAATAAGTCCCTTTTTTTCCCTGTTCTATCAGTTGCTCTAAGAAAAGATATTACCTTTCCCTACAAACCTTACCTCTTGACAATACCAAAATAGAAAGATATATTTGCCCTGGCACTCTGAAAGGACAATGGGAAATAGATGCTGAGAGCCTAGAGAGAAAAAAACATTTTAAGAATTAAAAAGGACCAGAGTTAGAGCTTCTCAGGAATTACATTTTATCTCATGAAAAATGTCACCAAAAAGGAATAAAAATTGGTTCCTCTTTCTCAATAGCTTCATTTTTTCCAGAATGTTTTTATCAAAAAATGAAATCTTTTCATCAAAAACCTCTAGCCTCCCCAAACAAAACATATGCCGGTCACAAGTGGTGTTCCCCAGGGCTCAGCAGTGGGGCCAGTTCTGTTTAACATCTTTATCAACGACCTGGACGAGGGGATCGAGTGTACCCTCAGCAAGTTTGCAGATGACACTAAGCTGGGTAGAAGTGTTGATCTGCTTGAGGGTAGGAAGGCTCTACAGAGGGACCTGGACAGGCTGGACCAATGGGCTGTGATCAATTGTATGAGGTTCAACAAGGCCAAGTGCCAGGTCCTGCACTTGGGCCACAACAACCCCATGCAACGCTACAGGCTTGGGGATGAGTGGCTGGAAAGCTGCTTGGTGGAGAGGGATCTGGGGGTGTTGGTCAACAGCCAACTGAGTATGAGCCAGCAGTGTGCCCAGGTGGCCAAGAGGGCCAATAGCATCCTGGCTTGTATCAGAAATAGTGTGACCAGTAGGAGCAGGGAAGTCATCCCTCCCCTGTACTCGGCACTGGTGAGGCCACACCTCGAATGCTGTGTTCAGTTCTGGACCCCTCACTATAAGAAGGACATTGAGGCACTGGAGCGTGTCCAGAGAAGGGCAANAAGTTGTGCCAGGGGAGGTTTAGATTGGATATTAGGAAAAACTTCTTCACGGGAAGGGTTATCAGGCACTGGAACAGGCTGCCCAGGGAAGTGGTTGAGTTACCATCCCTGGAGGTATTTAAAAGACGTGTAGATGTGGTGCTTAGGGACATGGTTTAGCAGTGGACAGGTACAGTTGGACTTGATGATCTTAAAGGTCTTTTCCAAACAAATGATTCTATGATTCCATGATATGTAGCTTTAAAGCAAACTGAAGTTTCCTATTTGGGCCTTTTAGGACTTTGTAGCATTATTGCAATACAAATCATGAAGAACAAGCATCTCAAGGCAATTTAATTTTTTTTTTTTTTAAACCCTCACTAGGCTTTTAATATTGATTTTTGCTGGCTTTTAAGCAAAACCAGTAATAAAAAGTAGAGAAAGGACAGAAGGTGATCTGGCTCCATGCAAGGTGGATGGAAAACGCTGGGGCAGCGTGGGCGCAGGTAGCCATCCATTGCTGGGCTCAGGTTGGGCTGCTACAGGGGACACTGGCATCCATAAAACTTGCACTGGCAGCCCTTGGGGAGAAGGCAAGAGGACACAGACCTCCTAGGTTTGGGCTGCAGTCTAAAGCAGGGATCAGTGCTTTTTGGTGCCAGGTTCATGTCTCCATCAGCATCATCCTCTTTGGAATCTGGTCCTCCTTTGACATCCCCATTCCCGCAGATTCCAACTGGCCCTGGGTTGCTCCCAGCTCTTCTTCTCCTCCCTGCTGCTATTGACCTGGACCAGCAACATCTTTTCCTGGGCTCATCGGCCCCGCCTGACACCTCTCCTACCCAGGTCTTGCTGACAATAAAGAGAAAAAGGAGTAAACAGTGAGCAAGCCGGGAGGAGAGGGAAGAGCTGTTTTCATTTGGGGAAATTCTGTTGCTGTTTTTGGCTCTCAGCATGTCAGCAGAAACTCAAGGCTTGTCAGGAGGCTGCTCCCAATCCAGTAATTACTGGAGGTGCCTCTAACTCAGCCCTGTCTTGATCTTACACTGTGTGATCACTTCATTATTCAGTATTATTTTATTATTCAGTTTGATTTGGCAGTTGCCTGAGAAACCTAAGGCTACTCAAGCTGTATATTTTAAGATCTTTAAAATCTGTTGATATAAATTCTTTTAAAGTCTTGAGGCCTGAGTCAACATTGTTAATTCTTAAGCTCCAGCCCATCAACTTGGCAGGACACTTCACACATGCGTGCACACACGTACGCGCACAGCTCAGCAGCAGCTTAAATAGGGATCTCGCTGCAGAAGCCATGATTTTTCCTCTGGCTCACAGCCAGCCCGACTCAGGGGCATCTTCCGAGGGCTTCAGCAGAGACAGAAAAACTTCAGCCATTTGGACAATGCCAGAACTGGGCACTTAGAGGACAGAAAACATTATTCCTATTAGGAAGTTAAAAGAAAAAAAAAAAGCCCCATTTACTGCACAACTCCCTTTTGCTCTGGTGGGGATACGAGTGCTAACCTGCTGGTCCTTCCGCCAAGGCACGTAATAAGTGAGACTTTCCTGGCCACAGCAATCATTGTCTCTCTCTTGCTCTCTGTAAGACCAGGGGGAATTTTGGACCCTTCTCCAGGTGGAGGCTGTCCCTCTACAAGGATCTAAGAAAACCCCTCGCCTCACTTTATTAGGTCCTTGGATCTCATCTCTTCAAGGGAGAGATTTGCAGGTTGTTTAATGTTCAGGTTTGATTTCCTTCCACACTTTGATTTCAGATTACTCACCCTCCTCTCAGCCTTTTCATGATCAAAACTAAGATCCAGCTTCCCCCCTCGGACTTCAAACAGTTTTAATCCTGCCTCCCTAACATCTATTTTCCTTATAATTCCCTGAAGAATTCTCTTCTGGGATCACCCCCGTTCACATTCTTACATGTTCAAAGTCCTTCGCATTCTTCTTTCATCCATGCTGTGCTCTCCTATCACAGACTCCTCTGATTCCACTTCTTCAAGGGCAGCAATGTGTATTTTCATCCACAACTTTAACAGGTTAGAAGAGCTGGATCCTCACTGTCGCTCTGTGTTCACACATCAGGGGGCCAAAAAGAGCCCAGGAGACAATTCAGCTGCTTGTGCGGAGGCTCAGCCAGGGCTCTCCTGCTCAGAAACTCTGCAGCAGTGTAAAAGGCCTTGTCCATACACAGAATCACTCCTGAAGTGTAGCAGGAGTTGGCATCCAGCTTGCATCTGGCAATCATGGCACAGTAATCTCATCTGCTGTCCACTGGTGGATGCTGGAGGTTTTGGGGTGGTGGTCACTCTTTGTTAAAGACAGGAGACAGACTCAACCACTCAAAATACATCTGTTTTTATCTGTAGGACTTGGTATTTCCTTTAATACAGCCCTGCAATATTGTCACCTCATAGTCAGCAGGTTGAGAAAGTACATGTCACTAATAAATTACTACATACTGTTACGCGGCTTTGTTTAACTGTTGTCATTAACTTCACTTTTCAGTGCTGTAATTAATCCCTTAATTAGTCCTCACTTGCTGCCAGCAGTGCTCCCCATCTCTTCCAGGCTTTCCAATGACAAAAATCCCTCCTGTTATACCTCCTGGTACGTATCTTCTTTCATAGCTGAAGGACTAGTGGCCCTTGAGCCCTATGTTACCTGCAGGTCTGTGCTCTGCTACAGCTTATACCAGATTTGGCTGTAGCTTTCTCATAGCTTTGCCACTGCTCTTCTTCAGCCTTGCTGGGCTGGAGCGGCTGCAGGTGGCTCACCAGACTGTCCTGCAGTGGTGGTAGCCCTGGGCTCCGCCTTTGCCCCTGTGCTGAGCAGTGGAGACCGTCCATACCAAGGTTTCCTCAGAGTTCTCACTTCTCTGTGTCTGCACCACACTGCCCAGACCCTCCTGTTTCCTCCATTATAAAATCACCTTACAGGACAGTGCATGGTGTTACATAGTTTCCTTTAAAAGGTCATTACACATTTCTCTAGCAAAGGGTTTCTAACTCCTATCCCAACAGTGAATACACCACCATTTTTGCTCCTGCTGGATGTTCTAGCAATGGCAAACCATCTAGGTTAGGACCAGCCCTTAAACAAACTGCAGTATCAAATCCCCATTTCCCCTGATGTTCCAATAGGATAATGCCAAAGGGATGGCAGAAATCAATGATAGCCCAAACCAAACCCAAGAGCTCTCCCATAAGGAGTCATTCAACATTTATTTACAAGAAAAAAATCTGCATCATTTTGTGGTGCAGGGAAGCTGGAAGGGAGCACAAGGGGGCCAGACAGCCAGGAAGGTTTGTGCCAGCCCTGCTGGAGCTCTGTGTGCAGCCAGGCAGTTTGTCTGCAGGAAGGGAAAGAAGCACATCCCAAGCCTCACCGCTGTCCCTGCGGAGCATCTTTCTTGCAAAACCTGTTTTCAGACTAGTCCCCCCTCCAGATTTTAATACCCAGTGGATTCACATCATCTTATACCTTTGAAAATATTTATTAGGGACGCTTTCAAGATAAAGTAGCGCTCACATTCCAGTGTTAATATTCTGTTTTACATCAGTTCTCATACATCTCCCTTCTCATCCCAGTGCTTGGGTACTTTCCAGTAGTGAATTAAGTAACACGCCTAATATCTGTCATGCATGGCTTGTTCTTCCTCTTTTATGATAAAAAGGAGTCCAAATATCTAAGTATGAAATCTCCCTTTCTATCAGGGTACTATTTTTTTTTGCAGGAGACATCCTTCTGGTAACTTGGCACATTAGCTGATCTGAATCAGAGCTATAGGATTATTCCTCTAGGCCATTTTTCTTCAGTGTGGAGGCATGTATATATGCATTTGGAGAAACAAAACACAACTCAATCTGCTGTTAGAAGAACTAACAACTTCTAGGGCTATGATCCCTCTTGGCAAATCTTTCCCTTTAGGAAGTGCAAGAGAGCTGCCAGCTCAGCATCCTCCATCATTAATACTGCCAGGCTTTAAAGCAGTGCTTCTGAGTGTGCACCTCAGCCTTGCTTACAAATAAGATGGCTCTCTGTTCAATAAGCACCTAATACAAAGCCACTGATTTTCTTTCATCTTCCTGTTGACTTCATCATATCTTGGGTCAGGCCCCTATCTCGTCAGACAACTTTTGATGTGTTCAGGCACCTAAGACAACTGCAATCAATGAGTGTCAGATGTGCAAGTATTTTGGAATAACCCTGTCTGCATTTTGGGGGCCCAGATACCTTTCAAGATCTGGCCCTAAGTGATTCATCCACTGGAAGTCTATAGCTCAGCCATGCAATTAATCCAATTCTGCTAAGTTTTGGTCTGGTGCTCTAACCTCCAAGACCATTCTTTCTCCCTGATAATACAGATGGCAGAGAAAAGCTGTTTAAAGGATGAGGCATACTGGGTAAGGAGGAGACCAGCCTAGCACATGTAATGGAGATCGGGGTAGCATAAACTTTAAATAGCTTTGAAAATCATTAGACTAACAGTGTGTAAATGTATAAAGCCAGTCAGTCTGCACATCGCTTACAAATTCGCTATCGCTGGTCAATTGGAATCCTGGAGAAGTCGGCGTTATGAGCCCTAATGCATTGTATTTAATGCTGCAGTGAGGCTCAACGTACTAATTACATGTAAGTTTTCCAAGATTTCTGCCGGGAGTATTTCACAGAAAAGATAATTGTTCTTTGGGGGGTTTCAGCACTGGTTTATTTAATTATGTTGGAGTTTTCATATATATTGTGAAAATGCTAGCAGAAAGAAAATTGTCTTAGCCAGATATAGAGTATACTGGGAAAAAGTAAAGCAGAAAGAGATTTTGGGAGGAGGCTGAAGATGATCCTGGCTGCTGAAGGAATTCAGGACCTTGGAGGGGACCACATGAAGAAGAGATGTAAGCTGTAACAGGAGCTGTAACTTCCCAAACAGCACTGATGCTTCCTAGAGTACTACCCAGGGTGGGGGGGATATCCCTGACAGTACCAAATAGGTATGGTGTAAGCACCTTCCTCAGCACCAGGTAGAAGAGATGGAAATGCTGCTAAAATCTGACATTATTTACGCTGAGAAATGTCTGGAAAGCTTTGGGCATGTTCTGGTTTGATCCAGGTGTGGGCTCGCCTTCCTCCCTACCTACCATGTGAGCTGGAAGCGAAGGGGTGTCTCTTGTTTCACCCAGTCTTGTGGAGGCTGTTTTCCTCATTCCTTCTCACTGCAATTACTAACTTGGATTAAGAACATCCAGAGTGGAAGGAGAAAATAGCAAGTTGTAAGAGTTCACTGGTTAGAAACTAAATGGGACATCAGTCTCCAACCTTGACTCAGGGTTCGCTACATTAAAAGTGCTGCCACATGGCAGACGCCAGAAGCTACTGATTTCAGCAGCAGCTCTCACAGAGGGGAACTTCCCAAAATACCACTGCTTTTGCATTGCTACCATAAAAAAAAAAGTTTTAAATTAAATCTGCTTGTAGTCGTCATTCATGCAAAACTAGCCCTAGAAAGGTCTAGTCTGATAAATGCTTCACTTAATATGTTGAAAAGAGTTTCAAAGTTGTGGAAGCATCTTAATTCCACATTCTCAAAATGAAACTTTTAGACTTCTAACTTTCTGTTTTGAAATAACTTTTTAAAAATTTTGTCTTCATTTTACACCAAAAAAGAAGCAGTTTAAAGGATGTCAAAGGTAAGAAAAGCATTTTGGCTCACCTGAAGGAAAGGTTTCTGTTGATCTGATCTGAAAGAGAATTCTTCATTCATAAAATTCACAAATCAGACTTTTGGGAGGAATTCTGAAGCAGGCTGAGAAATCCTTTGAAATCACCTAACTTCTCATGAGCTGGGAAAAATATCCTAATCCTCAGTACAAGAGACTGAAGAAACATTTTGACAGGCAGCCTTTAGTCAAGGGTAACAGAAGTGATTGCTGCTGTCTCTTGCTGTTTCAGAAATAATCCACAAGAAACTGCTGGCTGCCAATGAGGAACAGCTGTTCATTAAGAGACCCAGTCAAACTGATAGCATAAAAAGCTGTTTTCTGCCAAATTCAAGGGGAACACACCACAGAAGCACCTTTCATACCATGTAGGCAGCTTCTACATTTCAAAAAGCAGTATTTGTGCCAATGCCATCGAGATCATAAAACCAGTCAATTCTTTTTTGACTCCCACCAGTGTAAACTGAAGTCAGTCAGATTCAGTGTAATTCACTTCTCTCTTACAGCTCATGAGACAGTTCCTTAAACAAATGATAGCACAGGCTAATAAAACAGAACAGTAATAATAATGAATAAACTGCTCATTAAAATAATAATACTGTTATCACTAAAAGAATAATGAAAACCTCTTTTACATAATTCTACTTGCCCTGATTATTCTGTACAGAGCAATACAGGAGCTTGGACAAGGCCCCTGAGGCTCTCACGAGGCTGCAGAGGCCGCCGAGTTGGGAAGGCAGTGAGCACCCAGTGCCCAGCTAACCTTTCATTCAAAGAGCACCCCCAGCTCACACTCCTATATCCTATTGGCTTCACCTGCTTTTCCACATTTTAATTAGTCCTTTCAACTAAAGCCACCTGAACTCATTTGTTTTCTAGATACTGAAGTTTTGTCTCTGCCTACCCTCCCCTTTTCCTGTTCATACTCAGTGCTTTGGATAAATTTTTCCTGAAAACACCATGTCTGAAATGAGTGTGATGTTCTGTATTTAAGGGTTAATGAAATATTTAAACCCCTGTTTTCAAAAAATAAGTGCTATATTAGCATATGGAAAATGAAACAAGCATGAATATTTGTAATCCTGGGTGTACTGACAATCCACTCAAGGCTGCACACTTGCAAAACTTAAATGAGTTTCAATTGACATCTCTCACGGTTTGTCTGAGCAAAGATACAAGCTCAGCTGCGGCTGGAGCCAGCGCGTCTTTGCCTGAGGAAGGGAGGACTTCAGGACTTGGCTCTGAACACAAAGCATTCTGGAAACACATTTACATTAACTGTAGGCTTTTCAATTCATCCTAAAACCCAAAATTGTACTCGATTTTCCTGACAGCCCTGCTTCCATATAGCTGCATTAATGAGCATTCGGTTTTCAAGAGCTATAAAGAGGCCCTTTGTAACTCCAGTCCTTTACATACGTAATTATCGTGGCATTTCCTAGTGGTATGACAGTAAGTCAGAGCAGCACTTCAGAACATCAGGTTTATATACTAGTACATAAGTGAGTACATCTCCCTTGTACACTACGAGGGGAGACAAACAGGTTCCCCACCTAGAGTCTGAGATTCCTATTTTGACAAAAGCCTACATCTACCTATGGGTTCACCACCCACCCACACAGGCTGGTCTCAAGCAGGGTGCCAGCAAGAACTAAGAAGCCAGGAAAACAGTATAAAATAGCTTAGGGCAGAAAGAGAGACCATCATGCCCAAAGGAAACAGCAGAGAGTGTCAAAAAGCAGAATATTTAACCTATTGAACTCATCAGGAGTTTTGCTTTTGAATTCACATGAGCTCTCAAACAGGAATTTAGCCAGGTCACCAGTCCTGACACCAGAACCATGCAATAAATGATGTTTCAGTTTGCTGGCACATGTGAAAACGGGGATGGGTTTTCATTTGGTAATAAATTGAAATGATGTGGTTTTTTATGTTGGACAAATATTTTTTTAAATCCATTTTTTAAAAAATCCATGGCATTTTGGATATAAAATATTCCTTTTTAGTTGAAGTTCTCACCCTGTTCTCAGCTTCCAAAAATTGCAGGAAATTTGAAACAAAAGCAGTTTTTAAGAGAACTGAATTATTAGAATAAATATTGAAATGGACTATGGTTTTAATTTATTTCTCTCCCTCACTGCCCCCCATAAAGAAATTATTTTATTAAATGTTCCATTATTTCTTCTTCAGAAATGTTCTCCTAGCTCTGAATGACACAAATTCACCAGAAGATAACAGAAGTCCCAGAACTGGACAAATCTTGACTTCCACAAACACACAGCCCCTTCCTAACACCTCGCTATGTACAGGATAAATCCTGGTCCAGGTCTAGTGTTTACTAGCAGTGGTATGAGAAGGAGCATCAACTCATTAAACCAGAAACCTAAACGGCTTCCTATGGTGGGTCAGTTTTACTGAAGCCCAGTGCACAGTTTTATCAATATCTGCTTATTTTTACCAGCCTCTGCTTAGCAGGAAGGGATGCACTGGCTTCAGCTCGCCCCACCCAGCTGTTCCCAGCACCCTGCCTGCAGGCCAGGAGCTACAGCAGGTAGAGATCCTCCGGACACCATGCACAAGGTAAGAATTATAATTTCCCAAGAGGAAGGTGGGCATGCTCCACTGCTCTGGTGAGACCTCACCTGGAGTACCGCATCCAGCTTTGGAGCCCTCAGCACAAGAAAGAGCGGGTCCCAAAGAGGGACACAAAAATGACCCGAGGGCTGGAGCACCTCTCCTACGAGGACAGGCTGACAGAGTTGGGGCTGTTCAGCCTGGAGGCTGAAGGGGAGACCTTTGGGGAGACCCCGAAGGCTGCGGGGAGACCTTATTGCAGCCTTTCAGTACTTAAAGGGGGCCTATAGGAAAGATGGGGACAGTCTTTTTAGCAAGGCCTGTTGTGACAGGACAAGGAGTAATGGTTTTAAACTAAAGGAGGGGAGATTTAGGCTAGATATAAGGAAGAAATTTTATACAATGAGGGTGGTGAAACACTGGAATGGGTTGCCCAGAGAGGTAGTGGAGGAATCGTTCAAGGTCAGGTTGGCCGGGGCTCTGAGCAACCTGATCTAGTTGAAGATGTCCCTGCTCACTGCAGGGGGGTTGGACTAGATGACCTCTAAAGGTCCCTTCCAACCCAAAGCATTCTACGATTCTGTGATTCTACGTTCTGTGTGTGGGACCTCGGCAGGGTCTGAACAGTATTTCCTTGCAGTTCAGGTCTGGAGGGGAGTCCGGAAGAGGTGGACTTTCTGCAGCACCCAGAAAAGATCGGGCTTGATCCTGCTTTCTTACCCAAGCTGACAACACACAGAGAAAATCACAAGAGACTCTCAGGTACTCATTTCTGCCTGTTTGTACCTTAGTTTGCTTGTGTCCTATTTGTAAAGACCTCTGGCAGTGTACCTCTGCATACACAATGTACTGAATGTTTCCTAGGCAAGTATAAAACATATTTTAACTGCTGTACCGTAATTCTCTTCTTTTAATTAGAAAGTGTGCTAAATACTTGTGTCCTTGGGGATTCTCACTGAACTAGTCAAGTTTCTGATCATGGAAGTTTCGCGTTAATGAGACTTTTAGTTTGACTTACAAAAGCTCTTACATTTACACAGCAAGGCTTTTAACTTCAAAGTCCTTGAGAATTGTTGCTGTGCATCTGCCTTGTCTGGGGCCTTAATTCACAGTTCTAGCCTCTGTTTATTATATAGGGAATGTTGTGTTTAGTGTTTATAGATATATATTTATAGCATTTAGGGATATTAGAGCATATACGAAGCTCCATTATTATAAACACTGATCAAAGGGAGAGTTAAGTGAAGCTGAAGCACTAAAGGAAAATATCTCTGCAGTCACGATGGGAAAGGGCATCTGGGAGGGGAAGCTGCCTGCCTCGTTACGCCACTTCCAAACCCTCCAGCTCTTCTCTCTGCCTTCTCATTCTGCCCACCTGCAAACCACCAACCCCAAATGCATTTTGACAGAGCAGGGAAAGCACCTCAGTACCTGCAAACATTAGCAAGTGTGCATTTGCTTGGCTCTGTCTAACCAGGCACATCCACTGTTTTTCAAGCTCCAGACAGACTGTAAATGCCAGGCAAGAGGAGTGCTGAAGTTTCTGTTTTTATTATGTTTTCTAGTTTCATTTTTTTCCTGTGGGAGACAGAAAAGGAAATTGTTTTGGTGACCGTTTAAGTCAGTGTAGAACCATAAATACTTTTCCACTGTGTTTATTTATCTTATGCTACTATGAATGTTTTTTTCTAGAGTCACACTGATGCCCTTGTAAGTCATATGTCACATCCATCTCCTCATCAATTTTCCTTTTAAACCCTGTCACTTAGGGAAAATCTGAGAAGTTGGTTGCAGCTTGAACATTATGTTGTTTTGGACAGTTCACTTTTCAGTTTTTGTAAGGGATTTGGAGTGCAGATGCTCAGTTACTGTAGTTCAAGGTTTTGATACCGAAGTATTGCAGCTCTACAGCACTTGCACACCTTTGCACACCTACTGTCACCCTTCCTCTGTTGTTTTCTAGATGTCCACTACCCCTCTGATGTAGCGAGGCCCCAGTTCAAACAGCTGCCCCAACACACACACACTAATTAATATTAGATACAAAGCTCTGAGCATGGACATGACCTATATTGAACAGCTCCAGACAAAAACCAGGAATTTTGGTAACCTAGGACCCTAAACTGAACTTGGACTCACTCTTTCAAAAACTTGGCCTTAGATGTGGGTTGTGAGCACTTGAAAATCCATCCTCGAGGCCTTTTAGAAGAACATCAGGCTTGAGGGGCAGCCACAGGGACCAGCTGGGAAGCAGCACTTCCTCAGGTGTTTGCCATGCACCCTGGAGCTCCCCAAAATGGGGACAAACAGGTACAAACCCAAAGCTGAGAGGAGATGAACAAAGGCTCATGGACTTACTGAGCAAACTAGGCCCCAAGGAAAGATGGGGTGATTTACAGGAGCACAAACCCATCCTCCACCTTCACTGACTGACACTCAAGATCTGTTTGCTCCTGGCAAGGCAGCTGCTGGGGCTTCGGCAGCTCTTCCCAATCTTTCCTAGCTATGAACGGGAGAAAAAACCATGTTCATCCTGGAAGCAAGAACCCTCCAGTGAGGAGGAATAAGCAATGTTTGGTGCATTCATAATATAGATATTATTTGGCAAAGTAGTTAAACAAATTGTTTCCTTTCAGGATCCTAGTGATGTGTGTGGTTGGCAAGTCTTCCTCCCTGCTGCTCCGCCACCTGCTCTCCCTACTGCTAAGCTAGCTCCATCTCCAGTCCCAGCTGCCTGCTGCTCTGGCTACAGCCCTGCAAGAGGCTGCCTTCACTTCAGCCAGCAATGCTGTGACCGCTGTATACCCATGGGGCAAGGCTGTATTTCATGTACATCATGGGCATCTTTCAACTAATGCGTTACAGACTGGGCAATGTTTGCTGTCTCCCTCTGGGAGCCTTGGTCGTACAGGTGGGCTGGTGCAGGCATCACCCCAGACTGGTCAGTGCTGGTGAGATTTAGCGGAGATGGACCAGCCACAGCATTGCTCCACAAACGGCCTGCCCAGGCTTAGGGTTAGGGGCAGCCGCAGTTCACACGGAGCTGGATGTGTGGGGGGGCTCAGACAGACCATCTGACACAGGAGCCCTCCCTGCCTGCCGGTGCCAAGGGCAGGGTGAACATCTCCCACTGGTAAAAACATCCCTCTCAGACCATTTCCCAGTCTCTGTTGTATCTATTGGGTTATTATTCATCCTTGTTTCCTGTGATGACAATGTTACCTGAAGACCTTTGCAAACAAGACAGAATAGTTCCTACCCCGAGGATCTGCTGTGTAAGCACAGCAAGACTGAAACACACCGTACTGAAAAGCATGGACTCTGATCCTCTGCCTACAGGAGAGAAGTTCCACTGCCTTGTAGTTGGAGGTTAAATTAAATCTCTTACATGATAAAACTTTCTCACCAAGTGCATCTTTGTCCCCCTCCTGTGGCTGGATCTGATCATACACGTGTTGGTATGGTGGCCAGGGTTGGATGGACCCTCGGCAATGAAGAAAACAAGTATTTTTCATTGAAACTAATGATATTTGAAGGATGCTCCTGCCCTGTCCTGCCTATCCTCTTCTCCAGAGAACACGGACCTGAAAAACTGGAGTGGGTGATTTCTGCTGTGGAAAGAACTGTTGCTCTTCCCCAAATACTAATTTCAGTCTCTTTGACTCTCTCAGCCCTTTGTTGCTCCTCAGGGGTAATCAAGAAGAGTCCAGTCCACTCCAGCTGTGCCAGCTTCTGCACCAGACTTGCAACAAACACATTTGTTCTGCCACCTGCGTATGCCGGTTTAAAATAATCTTTCTGCCGCCTCTGAAGAGGAGATCACCCTTGAAAATTAAGTTAGAGCTGGCTGCCTGTAGAAATTATTACAGCCAGGAAATTCTTCTAAATTGTCTCTGGAGTTTGGGGAAATAAATAAATAAATAAACGGATCGTCACGACGTATCTGCTTGGAGTTCCCACCATTCCCTGGGTGCAGCCAGCGTGTGAACTCTTCTGTAACGGGACGGGAACAGAGACACCCCGGGAGGATTTATCCTGACCCTGCTGCTGCCCTGCCTGACCCACCTTTGCCCTGTGAGGAGATTCTGGCAGCCAGTGCTTGAAAAACAGCCTTTTATGTTCTTATTTTCTCCCTCTTTTATTAATTTGCAGTCACAACCGTTGCTATTTGATCCATGCAGCCAAAAATGTCCAGCTTCATTATTCAGACTGTTTGCAGCTGAACAGACCAGAAGGCCAAGCATACACACACACACATGAGCTCTACAAACGTCTAGGCAAGGCACAACACTTGAAATTTAACAACCAAGTGCCTTAGGATGTTTTGTACCTTTTGCAAATGCTTTTTTTGCAGTTTCTGTGTCATTCTTGCTGAACCTCACTTCCTGAAGGTTTTTATTATGCAAGATTTTGTCACAAGAAGTCTCTGTAAGGATAGGGAATTAAACCTGTGTCTCCCAAATCCAGATCAGTACCACAACCTTTGGCTCATCTTCTCGCCTCACTTGTCTAGCAAAGGGTACTGTACAAAGGTACACAAGAATACATTATACCCCAAGGTCAAGCACGTCAGATGAAAAGGATGAATATATACAAGCCCATGTCCTAGAAATCTGCTCTGTACCCTCCATGGGTTTGCAAATAGCACTACTTAGCAGCAGAAATTAAATCCACAGCCTTTCAGCAAAGCAGGAACAGCACGTTGCTACTGCTGCTATTCTATGAACCTCAGAGGGTAACACATCCAACATCACCGCCCGCGCTAGGAGGGATGTGTTAGCTCTCTGAATATCCCTGATTAACACAGCTTTATCCCAGCGTTTTGTATCATCTACATACACACTGCAGCAAGTGTAGGCTAATAATATCTTGTACCAATGCAGCAGTGGTTTCAATAATAGCTAATTCTAGTGGGTCTGCTGCCAGGCAGTGCTGCTGAAGTGCGTGGAGACCACCAGGAACCCCTGTGGTTTGTGCTACAGCCAGGCCAGGAACGAGATCCTGTGCTGCACCTCACAGCCCCTCTGGGGATGCATCAAGACCTTGCAGAGCCCAGCAGGTTTGCGGCAGCCTGGGGAACTGCTTTAACATACCGCAGTTTCCCTGGAGCGCTTCTGTAACCTCCCAGTGCAGAGGGGCTGTTGTGAGGTTGAATCCAGGCCCCCCAGCTTGCCTAAAATATAAAGGGTGTGCTGGACAATTATTCCTCTTTGAAAAAAGGCTGAAAAAGTAGGTATTACACAGGTTGGTCGGCAGTGTTGTGGGTACCACTTGCTCTTTTTTACCTACACACTTTCCTTGCTTAACCTCTCCCCTCCAGGACAGCAACCTCCTTCTTAAACAAACGCATCCTTGCTCTACAAGGCAGGCAATTCTGTGTAACGCAGAGAAAACCCAGGTTCCTTTTTCATTCAGGGGAAAATCCTTCAGCAGAGGTAAAGCCCTAGGATGCTAATCTGAATCACCACCTCGGATTTTAAAAATAGTCGCCCAGCAGGATAACAGACTCAGCCCTGCAGCTCGCTGCTGGCTTGGCTGCTGCCTCTCCTCCCTCAGCAGAGCCCGGCCCCTGTGGGTTCCCCTGCCAGGAAGCCTCCCTCCAGCTCTGCTGCAAGGGGTTGTTCCTCATCTCCACACTACGTTTATAAATGGATATCGCCATTGAAACATCCTTCTTTCGGGAGCTTTGGATGACTCGGCATTGAGTAGGCAATATGACCATTAATCAATCACTGTGTGGGGGAGATTTGCTGGGTCTGCCGCAGTGAGTCAGTGCAACGAGTGCTCAGCCTGAAGAGAGCACCTGGAACAGCCAGGTAAACCATCCCAGGACTGGGGGGCTTGAGGATCTTGCTCTTTTGGGTGGTGATGGCTTTTGGGTTTTGTGGTTGTTTCTAACATCTTTCCTGTATGTTTCTGACACAGAAATATCATCTCCTTTTCCTCAGATCAGAATCTGACTGTGCTGCTGAGGGGTTGTCCCAGCGTGTGACCCTTGTACTTTTGAGACAGATGAGAACAGGGCATTGTGTGTTGCATGGACGTGTACCCATGTGTGTAAGGTCGATGTCCCTGCCATGACTTTGCCAGCCCATGGCTTCCTGCATTGTTGTGGGAGCGGGGCAAGCCCTGGGGAGGATGGAGAATGAAGGGCTGAGTAGAGAGCAGAGGAAGGTCAGGGGGTGAAAAAGGCTCATGAGATGCCTACAGCCCATGGGCTGCTTCTGAAAAGCTGCAGCACAGACTGCAGGGTTTGTTGAAAGACCTGCCCCACCGGGACTGCTTACGGTAGCACAAAGAGAAATGGGAAGCAAATAGAAACCTTTGACAAAGCAATGCTTGAAGAGTCCTGAGAGAATTGATGGGGTTTTCAAAAGGCCTTGGCATCTGTCTGATTCTCTCCCACCTCCAGTTGATGGGTGTTTTACCACTGACTCTGGCAGAAGCAGCGGTACAGAAAGTCCAGGCAGAGTTTGTGCTGTTTGCAGCCTGTCTCTGAGCCATGCAGGTCCTAATCCACTTTGCACAGACCCACGTCTTTAGTGGCCTGCAGTGATTTCCTCTCTTGCTGCCAGCAGTGAGGTGCACTTTCTGAAAAGCTATCCCTTCCCCGCACTGTATCATGCTTCATGATATTGGGAAGCAACCTGTACGTTGCTCTTTGTTACTGAATCAAGAAATTCTGCATGCAGAATGAGAGCTCAAACACCCTCCTTTATACCACTGCTACTTTTCCCACCCTGCCTGCTCTGGAAAATCAATTCCATGCTGGGCAATGTCTGCTAGAGAAGATCTTTTCTTCTGCAAAATGTTATTAACCATCTTTTTGTGAGCGTGCTGCCTCCAGAATTCTTCCTTCAGCGTTAGCTGTTGGCTTCTCCCTGCAGTACTCCCTGTGCCTAGTGCTGGCATTTGGTATCAGCAGGAATGAAACAGAACAAAACAAACCAAAAACATATTTACTTTTCAAGATGGCTGCAGTGGGAGTGTGGCACAACATACGGCCCTAGGGAGGAGCATTCGGTTCACTTAGCCTGAGTCTGAAGGTTGTGAATGTGAACACAGTTTAACATAAAGGTCATCAGATAGCTGGCACAGCTCCTATCCACCTTCTTTTGCTCTAAAGTCTGCTGTGCAGTGTGAGAGACAAGGGTTTGCACTCCTGGGACACGCTATCAAGCTGCCTCTTGCTGACACTGCTGCCCTAAGAAATGGTAATCGCCAAGCACAGGGCTGGGCAGACTATAGCAGAGTGTGTGCCTCCCCGGTTTACAGGGGAATCTGGGGATTGTCAGCCTGCAACATAACTTTGCATAGCTCCTGACACTTGGCATATGGCATGATTTCTGCTGAGCTTTTTCAGAAAGACTGGTTTGAGGAATACAAGAAACCACGTGTATTGAGACCTGCAATTGTATCTGTGCTCTGTGTTTGGGAATGGTAAGGGTTGTCTCCCTTCTCTTCTCAAGTTGATCTGAACCACGATGATCCTGACAAACCACTGCAGTGCTGAGGTTTCTCAACTCTTCCTGCTCCAGGGGATGTTCAAGATGTCTCATCCCATGTCATGGGAAGATTTCCTACTGAATTCAGTGGGCCAAGGATTGGGAGAAGGACCTCAGCCCACAGAAGACAGATTTTAGTTCAACAGAGAGAGCACTTGTGTTTTCTGCCGTTGTGAGCAGTTCAGTCTGGCTTGCCTTGGAAGGCAGCAAGCAGCTGCTATCGATGTCTTTTTAAAAAAGACATCAGTATCACTCAGAAAACTTGGGCTTCATTTAGCCTAGTTAAAACTACTCTCTGTTATGTTCTACTGCAATCATTTAAAACAAAGGAGTTCATCAACACTTTAATTCTCCGGGTCTCTACATCACAGTGTCTGGGAAAGGGAATAAGCCAGTAGTTTTTTGTTTAAACACCAAAAGAGTGTCAGAAAAGATTAAGCAATTGCTTTGTGAATTTCTACAGAGGAAAGCACTCATGGATGCAACTGTCAGCTGGGCTGATGCTGTTTGCCACTATAACAAATGAACAATGGCACCTATCCATGCCCTGAACTTGCCATAGTCAAAACCGAACTGCTACAGCTATGATGGGGTATTCTCATGTGCCTCCACGCAGCAGACTGTAAAACAAGCAAGCAGAAAAGAGAGATGATTTGAGGGTAAAAAGTGGGCCAGTGCAGGTATAAGCATTACCCATGTTTTGGCTATTTTTCAACCACAGCACAAGAGGATTCTCTGAGGTTGCAATAATCAGGGGTTAGTAGTAAGGGTGGCAATGAATGAAAAGCCTGGATCAAACAGTCTGTGGACCAGGGAAACTTCTACAACCCAGTCTGAGATGTCCATACCAGCGAAGTGCCAATGCATAGCGCACCAGACGCAGAGATGAGTTGCTGAGTTTCTTACATGAGTTTCTTTGCCGAACAGACAAACATACCTCTTTCCTTCAGCTACCACAAAATTTAGATACTACCACTTATGCCTGTCTTGAATACCCTGTGCCGCTATGACCTTCCCAATTCAAAGAAAGAGAGAATGGAACTGGAGAAGACACCAAGAAAGGCTGCAAGGATAACGGAAGGTATGGATCAGCTTTACAAAAGCAGCACTATCAGGGACACAAACGCAAAGATGCAGAAACAACCTCCAGTTCAGGATGCGCTCAAATCCCTCCTTCCTGCAAGCTGGCAGGGCGAAGCTGGGAAGGGTTGCTCTGTACACACGCTGTTTGTGCGCTCTTCCTTTGAACAACCGGCCACTGCCACAGACAGGTTCTGCCTCACTTTTAGCCTAAACTAAATGCAGCCACACATACGGTGTTACACCGTATGGGAATGACAAATATTTTTTTCCCTTACTGATAGAAGTCACTTTTCTGATCTTCATGCAAAGAGTGGCTGTATTTCAGCCCAGTTCCCAGGATCTAGGGACCAGCTGCTTAAAAGCACCTAACTGAAATGAGATTTAGGCACCCAAACACCTTTGAGTATTTGGGTCGAGTTGTTTCCATGTGCTGCTAAAAGCTCTGTCACATTCAGGGTAAACGTGAAGGCTGCAGCACAACCAGACTTGTGGTGCCACTGGGGCAGAGCCGAGGCATTTTTCAAAGCTTGTCATGTTATATTCCACTCAGAGAACAAAACAGGGAATTTCAGATTTTAATTTGTCACTTTACATGTAAATTAAATGTTGTATATTGTCACAAGTGAATTCAGCCAGTATTTATAATAACGGAAATCTGCTGCTTGGATTTCTAAAAAAAAAATTCCCCATGTTGCTTGTGCTTCCCTGCATGAGCTGTTCCATTTTAGCTTTTCTGTGTTCTCCCTTCAAGAGTGCCTAAAAGAGTTTGTGGGGGGAAAGGAGTACTGAGAAAAAACAAGAACGAGAAATAATTGTTAGGATTACTCAGCAGGATGGCTGGACGACATTTTGTCCCTGTTTTTCGTTGGCAGAACTATTGCAGTGCTTAAAATTAAGCACATGCTTAAGTGTTTTGTTGATCTGAAGCCAGAATACTCAAAACTGTATCTGATTAGTCCCTCCCAACCTGGTCCAAAGCCCATTAAAACGGTTACAAAACTTTATAATGCCTAAAATGTGCTAAAGTGCTCCAAACAGCAGTGCAACTGCTGCAAATTGCAAATAGCTCAGCACAACCACAGCCCTTCCTCAACAAGGAGACTGATTATATCTAGTCCCCAGGAAACCAGGAGATGAAAAGTTAAGTATGTTGACATTTTCCTTCAAGAGCAAAGGAATTGAAAAAATAAAGCAACCGTCAGGAAATGATGCCTTTCAGGAACCTAGAAAGGCAATATTCCTCCCTCGCCTTTCCTCTGTGTCTCAGGGTTTCATTATTATTATGTGGGCTATAAGCCACTTGGAAAGCTGAGCGTATAAAGCTGCATGAATTACAATACACGGGGATTGACTGGGTTGTAACCTGTAATGTATTACTTATTTTTTATTTTAATTGCAAGCAGTCTCTGAAACATTATAGAGCATATAGTGCTAGACACAGCAGAAGTAATTAAAATGAGAGGGCCACATGCAGTCAGCAGTAAAACTCCAAATGTAGGCGGCTTAGGAAAAATGTCATTGATTCAGCATCAGAGAGGCCAGGAGAAGAAGAGGCGGGATTGAGATTGTCAACAACAGATCATACTCAAAATGCAGCAGCAAGCACTACAACCGTTTAAAGCAAAAGCAGCCGAGGGATGTAGTGTCGTAGAGCTGCAAATGTCTCAAACAGGGACAGTGACGTCAGCTCCTGAAGGTGGTTTCAAAGAAACAAGCCAAGCCCGAACAAGCTGCTGTTCTCCCATCTCCGCGTGCAAGAATCTGGGTCATGATTTCTCCTGTAGGAAAAAATGAAATGCTTTCATACCATATTAAAAATAGTAATAATTAACTAAAGGAGGTAGAAAAAGAATCCATGGCTGTTTGTTTGAGGTGGATGTAAAGCGATACAACTGCCATTCAGTTCTAAGCAAGGGCAGAGAGCTCATTTGAGGTGAACAAGGAGCCGTTGTTTTGTTCAGCTTGCTTGTCCAACACCTCCTCCAAGACAGACCCAGTGTGAAAATGACTTCAAAACATTAACATACCCGCATTCCTGCACACCCTAACTGGGTGTCACCCTGACTTGTGTCAAATGGCATTGACCGTCTGAATGTAATTGGCTACAGCAAAGGTTAATGATCATTTCTACCTTTAAATAGTTTATGAAGATGTTTGATGCCTTCTAACAAGGCAGCTATTGGAACTTGCTGCTCTTTCCACTGACTTGCATATCATTGATCTTTCTTCTTGAAATGATTATCCCCAGGCAACCTATAAATCTCACTTACTCTGGCTCAAAAATGCTGGAGAAAATAATGAACTGTTATGAGGGCAAAGACAGTGGACAGGGTCACCTCTTATGAGCTAGCAGCATATGTGCTTAGGCTGTGTGCTTGGACCTGCACAGCTTTACGTACGTCCGAGAGAGGCAAAGAAGGAAACAGAAACCTTAAGGCAGATTTTGTAATTAATGAGCATGCATTAGTTCCAAGTATATCACTATAAGACAGCTTTACATGCTTTACATGCTGCTAAATATAATGGGCTTGGTAGCAATCTGGGGTATAACATCACACCCCACCATTTAATTCAAAAACTCTCCTGCTACAAAAGTATCTGCAGGGGCAATTCCTTCCCCATCGCTTCACTTGCAATGAGTGTCCTACAGGTCCTTATCAGAGACCAAGAATGGAGAAATTAAAAGCTGCAAATGTCCAGAGCAGTCAAAACTTTCCTCAAAGCCCCAAGTCACAGTGCACAAGTGCTTGAGAATTTTACATTGAAGGGTTTTGATGGTTACAAGAGTCTGTAAGGTCCTGTGTGAAAACAAACCAAAGATCCTCAGCTATGAACTCTCCCCCCAGCTTCAGGTTGACTCCAAGCATGCACGTGTGTGCATGTTTGGGAGCAGGGACAGTCATCATTACCTTTGACAGGGAATCCACTGTCTAATAGGCAAGCAGTTTCAGGGACTTGGATGTGTTTAGTTTCTGCTTCCAACCACTGAATATCTTCATGTGGGGTTTTTTTGGCAGATAGAAAAGCTGTTTATCTCCACATATCTTGAGAATAGCTTGTCAGCAAGTCACTTTTTACTGCAATAAACATTGCTTGTATTTCCTACAACTGGAGGACTTCTTATGAGAACTCCTGACCAGATCTGTTTCAGAAATCCTTGAACTCCAAACTTGAACCAGGTTTGCCCTTGGACTTTTGAACTGCTAGGTCCAAGACCTAAGCTACCTACATGCTTAACCCTTTTCTCTGAGGTTAGAAGGAAATCAAGAGTAATATTTCACAGGTACCATTGGCCAGTAGAAATGACCCATGTTTCTATCTAGTTTGCTAGTTAGAATTGTCCACAATTACAGAAGCTGATTGAAACAGATAACTGCAGCTCCAGTATTATCACCAGATAAAAAGCAGACTGCAGGCTCAACCTTTTTCCCTTAACTCTTTCAAAGAAGAGGCAAAAGGCAAAAAGTCCGCGTAACATCAGTGAAGTCACTAAAGACAGAATCAAGGGAGGTGGAGGGAAGATCCGTGGGAAGATCCATGGATAGAGCTGGTATTTCTGCTGCCCATGCCCGCAGGAGTAAGACGAGCAGTTCATTTTACTCTCAAGGCTTCCCAGGTGTTAGGTAGATCATCACCGAGTTAGCTGTGCTGTGCAGGAGTGTGGGGACAGTACTGCTGCAGAGTGTGCTCAGCAATGCCACAAACAGCAGCAAGCCCTGTGCAGTGCTTCCCTTAACTGCACTGCATCCTTACCCTGATGCTAAGGAAGGAGCAGTGCTGGTGAGCTCTTCTTCGTCCTCCTGGCATGATCCAACAGAGTTAATCAGGAAAGATGTTTGTCCACACTATAATTTTTAATGGGTCCAAAAAGAAAAAAGACAGGCAGTTCTTAAACCCCAGACAGTGAACACAAATATAAATCTCCCTAGGCAAACCAGGGTAAAGTCCTGATGCACTTTACAAGCTGTAAACACTGCTTTTATTAGCCATTTATGGGCCACTTTCCCCAATGCAGCTTTAATATTAAACAATAAAGCTCACAATACACTTACAAAGAAAAACAGACTCTCTCATTTACTCCTGAATTGGAAGTGTGGCATCCCTTGATCACATGAATCAGCAGAAATAAGGTTATTCAGTTTAGGCTGCATATTTTTCATGCTTGATGCCCCACGCAGTGCATACTGTGCAGTGAGACAGAGAAGAAAAAATGTGGAAGCCACTGGAAACCGTTGTAATGAACTTTCAGAAAGTGTTGAGCAGCCCTGTTACCCACATCAGTAGGTACAGACTTCAAGGAAATATGTCCTTGTGGTTATGGTTATTTATCATTTATAATCTGATACATCAGAAGTCTTGTGTAAGATAAGGCCTGACTGTACCAGGGACTGCATGCAAAATGCATGCAGTTTATATGCAAAATAAGAGTAACTTCTTATTTTGAGCCTATTTTGAGTCAGAATAGGAAAGGAAAGTACTGCTAATCCCGACTATAAATGGAAAACAGGCTCAAGGGGTGAAGCGAGTTGGCCAAGATTACACAGGAACCAGAAAGAGAACGAACATCAGCATCTCACCAACACAAAATCTGTGCAAAACACATGCTGTCCCTCAGCGGAGCTGATGCGAAGGTCGCTTTGGGCCTCTAAAGGATTTCAACAGCTGGCCAGTGTGGGGAATGGTGGACCTGGTCGTGTGCCACCCAAATCACAACTGCCCAGGCTTTCTGGTGCAAGCAAGATGATTTGTAATCCAACTGCACCAGCATGTGCTGCTTTACCCCTTCACAGGCCCTGATCTGCTCAAGCTTGCCTTCAAGAAGGTCAAAGAAAATCCAGCTGTTCTGTTTCTTTTTTTCAGCTGGCAGCCACATGGACATACATGCATTTGGCCAGTCTTCCAATCCAAACCACACCAGGCTGGTGGGCTTGCTTGTAAAAAAAAAATCTTAAGCCAGATGGGCCAAGTCTCCCTGCATCCGATATTTGCTAGAGATGGCTCAGTTAACCAACGCTGAGGGACCAAGATTCGTTTGCTGAGTAGGTGACTGCTGAAGCAAAACCCAAGCTCACAAATGAGCTTACCCATCACACTGCAGTGCACAGGCATGCTTTAGGATTATCCCAAAATAAAGAGCAAGTTTTAGTGTGGACTGGGCCTGGTTCATCCAGCTGGAGGGGAAGACAGAAGTAGCATGTTGAAGATTTGATCTGTGGAGACAATTGCACTATAGGGACACTCTCCATGAGGTCCTGCAAGTCTAGTATCTGGGTCTCCAAATCCCAGCTTGCCCAATTTGCCCTCAAATTGCTCTCACCCCAGTCCCCCTGAACTGTTGTAGAGGGTTTCTTTGCCTCATTAAACAAGTCTGTTCCTCCTTAAGATGTTTAAAGAACACCTCTGTTTGGAAAACAGACTGCCCAGTGGTTTGTAAACTAATTTGAGGTCCTTTAACATAAAATGTTCTAACCAATTATAATAGATGCAAATTTAATGATAGGAAACAGGCCTCGACAGAGTGCTGATCGAAGTCTTCTCAAACGTGGCAGGGAGCGTGATGCTATACGTGGACCGCAGTCTGGGTCTGGTGAGCTCCATGAGCAGAGCACGTGCACCGAGCAGTGCCAAAGCTCAGTCAAGATCAGAGTTTTGCCTGTTGACTCATTTAATGTGATTATTAACTAAATCATATCTATCAATACTAATTATTATGGAAAACTCCAATGATTTTGTAAGGAAACGTTTCTGTGAAAAATTCTACTAAACCCCAGATAGCTCTGGAAGAGAGAACACAAGCTAGGCAAAGCCCCAGCTTCCCCATGGTGACACTCACACACTCAGCAAGTGCTCATGTACCACTCTGCACAAGCTGTAGAAGTAGCAGTCAAGTCAGACTTAATTATAGTGCATATTCCTGAACCACTCTGCCATAAGAAGTGGCTTTTGCCCAGGATGCCTCTAAAACCCTGGCCGTGTCCAAGTTGGGTTACCCACCTCACAAGGAAAATTGTCTTCAATGGCTTAGTGCATGTTTACCTCCAGCATTCTATGGATGTGATACCTGATCCAAAGCCAGACAGCTGGCACAAGCCCATCCATCACTTAAACACCCCTCACCTTAAAAGGAGCAGCGGGATCTACCAATCTGCTGCAAATATGCCCGCTGTACTTACAGCAGTCATTTCTCCCCAGCCACCCAAAATAAACACTCCAGAATATTCAATACAACATGTTCATCTTATTTTTTTCTGCTGGATTATTGGCTACGATCAAACCTCAGTGTCCACGTCAGCCACCGACAGCAGTGCAAGCCAATGGTATCCTGCATGGGTACATCCTGTTTGCACAGTGCCACTGCACAGTCGCTGAGCTGTGGCCACGCACCCGGGAGGTTTGTGTTGTCTTTAATGACCAGAGAACAGAGACTGCTGTTTTCTCAATGGAGTGAGTGAGGAAAGCAGCTTGTTTTACATGGATTAAGCAATTATTGACACTGTCACAGAAATGGGCTTTTGGACTGTGTCTGCTACGAGAATAATAGAGTGAATGGATTCCCCCCCCNTGCTAGTTATTAAAGGGGCCTAGAAAAACACTGGGAAAAAAAAGGATCATGCAATTAAAACTGTGCCATTCTTAAATGTAGCCAAAAATCAGTGACTAGGGAAAGAGGAAACTTGCCATTTAAAGACAAACTGCTCCTATTCAGTTAAGCCTAGGAGCTTGAAGCAGCAATTGTCAGCAAGAGAATAAGGAATATTAGCCTTGAAAATATATATAAATTTTAATTACAGTTGGCATTTTTGAGACTGGTGCTGAGGATTGTCATCCCATGGAAAATTGCTGTCATCTTTCTACCCTTAGGGACATGAATGCTCAGTGGAAATGACTGTAACTGTAAACCAGGCTCCAACCTGCTTTGATACCGGCTTTGCAGTTTGAAATGAAACCTTAAGCTGTCATATTTAGACAACGAGCCACTGCCGATTGAGCAAGACCTCTCCACGACATGGCAGGGGATGGTAAACTCTTCCAGCTATTAGCAGACAGGTCAAGTCTGACCATGTGGGGTGAGAGACTCCCTTCGGCTCTGCTCCTCTACTCACTTGTCCCAGCCCTGGCAGCAGAAACCTCTGCAGAGCAGGACCTTTGCCCTCCAGAGACAATGCTGCCAGGGGCTGGATATGCCACACGCAGAAGGGCAGGGTCCTGCCGTGGGAGAGGGGAGGTAGAGCAGAGCCATAGCCAAGGGAAGGGGAAATTACGGGGCAGCAGCCCAGCTCTGCCACTCCTGCCTTTGCAAAGCTGCAGGGTGACATGGCCAGGGCTTCCCCTTCCCATTGGATACACGAAGCTTACATCCTGCATTTCCAATCATTTGATGACAAGTTTTTAGTGAGGAGAAAGCAGTCGTAATAGTTAAAACATCAGATCTGCTTTCTAGGGATCGTGATTTCTGGGGCTCTACCTTCCAGGGCAAACACTGACTTCTCCATGGATTCAGGGGCCAGTGGCCCGCTTTTGCCTTCTGAGGATACCTGCTCAGTCCAGATGTTTGGAGTTGGACCCTACTGGAACCCTGAGCCAGTGCTTCCCACTGCTCAGAGCAAAAGCAAACCTTCCACCTAACATGGCCCTCATGGAAAATCAAAGCCTGATTTTTTTGAGTTTGGGCAACTGAAAACAGCGATCAAAGTTTTGCTAAGCCAAGGCTGTGCTGCAGCACTCTACTTCAGAAACAGAGCTGGTAACAGCTCTCTTACACAGCGGTGTGATGGTGAATTCAGATCTCCAACGCTCACAAGCTGTTTTATGGACAGCAAAGACAGGCATCCGTGGAGGAAGAGGCAGCTACACGACAGTGCAATTTGAAAATAGGCCCAAACTGCAGATTTCAGCTTCTGAAATAAGGACTCAGATCCCGATCCTCTCCTTTCCTGCTCTTTCCAGCTCCCTGCAAGCTTGGAAGGGGGTAATGCCAGGGAAAAATGGATCCCAATCCAGTGTTTTACAAAGACAAAGCTGGAATTTCTATAAGCTGACTTACAAAACTATCCATTGAGCCAGAGACTGGAAAAATATCAAATTTCTTCTCCGAAGAGGAGATGGGTCTGGAAGAGAAATTTCTTACTTAAAGGTAGAAGGAATTGAAACAAAGCAGCAGCATCTCCCTTTGTTTAAAAAATGAACACAAAAGAAGTAAGGGGCTTTGATATTGGTAATAGCGTAAAAGAAGCACGTGCTATCAGTGAGCTCATCTTCTTGACCCACAAGACAGCTTGCCTGCTTTTCGGCTCTGTCTCTGGGCAGTGTACCTGAGATCTAACACAAAGTAATTGTCAGTTCATTGTGACTTTGGCTGGAAATCCCAGTGCTGAGAGGGAAATCTGCTGGGCTTTGATGTAGAGATTTTGGTAGCATCTATGCCTTCCCATCTCAGAACACACTCATTTGATGTATTGTTGAGTAAGGTATTTGTTATCTTCTCAGAGAACATGCATGTAACTTGGTAAATCTATTTCCTGACTGCCTTCTAGTACAGGGATAGTACAAGGGTTTGAGGCACCAGTTTATCTGATACAGGGAACAAGGCTGGAGACAAATGTAGAGACCTCCAAAGTGTTGGCATTACGTGTCACTCTGAGGTGCTCCTCTGGTTTCTTCCAGGTACACTATGGTAGAAAGCAGGTTCCCTTCATGTAAACTATACTGTAATTTCATTTTTATCGAGCACATCAAGGGGTTTAGGAGACAGTCTCTGCTGGATCAGGAATATGTACCGGCAGCAGCAGGAACAGCATGTCTCCCTCTAGAATCCACATGCTGCCCATCAGTACAGGCTGATCCATTCCCATATCGGGATGGACTTGTTCCCACTGCCAGCACCCCAGCATGCTCCAATCTAGCCACTACAGGATGAGGCTGGTTATTTTTCTGCCAACATTAAATTGTGATAGGTTTTTCTCAGCCTTTGCCAGGCTCCCTCCTTTGCTGTGCAAGGAGAGAGCCACACTCTACATTTTCTTCCGTAACCTCAGGAAGCTGAGCTTCTCTAAAGCTGTTTTGGGACACTGCCATGAGCCTCTTATGAGTATTAAGGCATCCTGGTTGAGCAGCATGCAGCATTGCAGCATGGCCACACCAGTATTGGTGGTAGGTCCTTTCCACACTGCTGCTGCATTTCTGGACGTGCAAGACAGACATCAGTAGCTTTTGCAATAACCTCTTATTGCTCTGCACCAAATGCCTTGGGGAAAACAAAACTTAGGGTATTTCTGTGTGACAGGGAAGGGTACCAACATACCTGGCCTGGTCCTGGGGTAACCAGCACACCTTCAGTGCTGGCCCCTTCTTTGTGCTAGGGCCCTAACCTAATCCCTTTAACGCAGGATTGCTGTAAGGCTGTAATTCCCTGGGTCATCCCTTTATCTCTTTTGAATTATCCTGGCAAGCTTCTAATCTTTTACAATTTCTTTTTTTTATTTTCCAGGATTTGATTTGCTAAGTTTCATCCCCAGAGCTCCCTGTTAGCTGGCGTAATGTTTTGCTGGGGTTTTCTTGTTGTTGTTCCTATGAAGTTTTAGAAACGCCTTTCTCTGTTCCATAGCACTTTTGGCAATTGTATCACACAGGTAACTCTACCTTGCCTTACCATCTGAGAAATATATATAAAATGAATCTCTGCCTCTTGACAAGCCCAAGTTATTTCACGAATGCTGATTAACAGTTTATCCACACAGGTATGTTTATAATTACATCCATCACACAAAAGTAAACTGAGGCCCTGGAAAAGTGCGACATCCCCTTCTTGAAAGAGCAACTCACAGCCGTCACTCCGAAGCAATCAAAATGTCCTTTCCCAGGAAATTATACAGTCACCAATGTCCACGATTTGAACAATTCCTGCTTGCAACGGACTTGGGCTGCCCTCCCTGGCATGCCAGCACACCCAGAAACAACCAGCCTGGCCTTGCCAGGAGATAAGCACCTCTTACAAATGTACAAAGAGAGACGAGCATGTTTAACATCTTACTGGATCAGCCTCATAATGTGTTTAAAACAATGGAAGAGGAAAGCATGTGTTCCTTTCAGCACAATCTGTGCCTTATAATCAAGTCTAAATGTTCACAACCCGCTCGGATCCTAATGAGGAGAATGACTTAAATGGCAGAATGTTCTGCTCTTTCTACAGGTTTACAAAAATGAAATTAAACATAGGCTTTCTATTACAAAACAATAGGCAAATTGAAGACCAATTATGCAAACCCATCAGAGAACCTGGTGAACTGTGGAGAATTTTGCATTTCTGAGGCGGAACGACTTTTTAGATGAAAAAAACCTCTACTCCAAGAAATTGAGAACATCTGTGCCATCAAAGAAAGAATGCAGTGAATAATTGGACAATCATAGACAGGCAGCCATTTGAATATGAAGCTGTTTGTAATGTCGCAGTGGAAGGGAAATTACAGAATGCCAGCGTTGCTTGGCTGTCAAATGCCTGTGCTTTTCCCTTTGTGCCTATTATGGCATGTTGTGTGCTCACTTCACAAGAGTCTGCGGGGTCGACAGTGGGGTCTCTAGGGTTATCTGCTTCCATTATTTTGCACATCAGACACATAATGAAAAAGGAGCAGGCAGAGAGGTCCTTGAGCATTTACTTCCTCCAGCATCCAAGTTTAAGTACACCTTTAACCTCTCCCTGACAGACAGCCCAACCTGCAGCCGTCCCCCAGATGACTGACATGCAGTGCAGAACAAATATTCTCTATCTCTCAGCTGACAAACTTCTGTGACCCCTTGCCTCGAGCAATGGTATTATCCTTGTTTCCAGCAGGCAAATCCCACACAGACACTCCTGAGGGGGAGACGTGCTGAGCCACCTCGCAGCCTGCAACCTTGCAGACTCCCACCCCCCCTGCAGAAGTGACCCACAGAAAGCCCCTCATTGCACCAGCTGATGGCATCTAACCGCAGGCTGGACTGCTATGAAACACCAGCAGAGGGGCCCAAGAGATCTGAGCAACACTTGAGGCCATGGTTCATCTCTGTGTGCAGCATCCAAAATTATTTGTCCCCAGGAAGACGAGACCGAGCTGGGCATATATTGTTTCCAGAACACATACCATTGTACCAGTTCCACGCTGCTCCTCAGCGCAACCTCTCTTGCAACAGAAACTGCACTGCCACGTGTCGTGGAACTACAGCGTTAGGGCAAATGTTTCAGGACATCTTCCAGGACAAAAAGGGGAAAATAAAAGTGATCAACTCAATTGTGATTTCATGGCTAGTTGCACAGATATTCACACGTTACTTTGCACAGTCAGTCTAATAACCAGCTTTCAGAAGGACAGACAGCGTAATGAATGGGTTATAAAACACGCTCATAAAAACATTATAGCATGTCTCAGAGCATTTGTTAGCTGTTTGTGATTTACTGGGCTCCCTGTTTTACATTTTCTTATAATTTGCACATTTCACATGAAAAATAAGCATTCAATGTGCATGCAATTTATTTTAATTTCCCTCCCCCCTCACAAGATGATAAAACTTTTACAGCCATGCAAGAATGGCGATATTGTAGTCACGAGGTTCATTATACAGTAATTAATACATGTTAAGTATCCTGTAAATATTATGTTACAATGGCTTTAAGTAAATATATACTGTACATTAGCGGTATCTATTAAGTCAGTGCCACTTAAAAAGAAATGTGACTAATTAATCTGTTTAAAAAGTCTAATGTCAACTCGGATATTCTTTAAAAATTATGGTACAATGTTGCAAGCGTAAGCGGTGAGTTAGTCAGCATTTAATTACAGAACTTTCACATTAATGGTTACTTTCCTGGTTTATTTAAGTGAATTGGACACACGGGCCAGCATCGAAGGAATGAGAGGGGTAGAAGGAAGGTTTCATTGTTACGAGAAGCTAAAAAGCCCGAATAATATATCCCATTATCGTTGCCGTGAATGGCCGCAAACTTGCACATGGATTATTACCGCAGCATCTCGTTGCAAAAGGCCCAGCCTGTCAGCACCCGATAACCTGCTCCACATGGACAATGCAGCCACAGCAACGCTGCCTTCGGGAGGAACTGTTGGGACTCCACTGTGTTTTTGTCCATTTTAGGCATTATATCACTTTATTAAGGAATGGTGCCTGGCGCAGCCAGGCAGTAACAGAAGCAGAGGCTTTGTTCTCCTCTCAGCTAGAGGCTTAGACACTGCCTTTGTCCTGCACAATGTTTTCCTTCCCTTCATGAAAGGCAGCCCCTCACAAGACCATCAGCCTTTTAACAATTTCAGTCACTCTCAACTGTCCTAAATACACAAAGCAAAAAAAAAAAAGATTCCCCCAATTCCTTCACCTTTTTTTTTCCCCCCTGCCATGAAGCACAAATGCAAGAGAAGGTGAAACATGCTGAATGAGGGGCCCAGGAAAGGTCATCTTTTCTTTCACCTAGGCACTCACCAAGAATAGACAACAGAAGGCAAAATCTTTTCCAATGCACCTTTTATGTATTCATTTTCCATAGAAGTCTTCATCTTAGGATGCAAGTGTCTAATGAATGCCTATCAGATTAGACTTACTCATTTACTGCTGGGTATGTATAGGTGGCTATCTCCAGTTTTACAGATGCCAAAAAAAATGCAGCTCTGTTGGTTGCAGTCTCAATCTTTACCAAGAGGTGGGATGCAGACATTTCACAAACACACAATAAGTCTGTTACAGAGCAAGTGATCAGACCCAGCACTCCCAAGTCCCTTATCAACGTCTGTAGCCCCAAACAGATTATTCCTCTCTAAAGGCAAATACACTAAAACTTAACTAAGTTAACAGAGTTCCATAACAAATGAAAGTAGCTTAAGAAGCTTACCTTCCATTAATGGAAATTGTTAAAAAGTCCTTCTTCCAGATATTCAGACATATTGCCAGGACCACAGATGCAATAGGTTTTGGACTCTTTCCACTTTTCCATGGTCAGTTCCTTCAGGTTTTGCCATCAAACAAAACCTGAATAAACTTTCCTTGGAAGATAAATCTCTCTCCAAACTTGTATGTAGTCTGTTGTTTAACAGTTTTGGTAATGCATTTTATGGTGTAACTACATCCTTCAAGGTGATGGCTAGAACCGACATCCTCCTTGGGTGGTCAGGGAAGCATGGCCAAGACAAAACTCTGAATGCTGTGAGGCATTTCAAGATGATGGGGATAAATGACATGACCTCAAGAAAGGCCAAAAACGTGTGTGTAAACAGAAAACTTTGGTCTAGAAGCTGTGGTCTGGCTAAGCTATGCTGAACTAGACCAAAGACAAGAAAGTGAGGTTTAAGATACATTTTCCTTCGCTTCCTCCTGAGGCCAGCAGCCACTGTCTGGTCTCTAGCAAATCAGGGCAGTGTGAAACTATCCTAACTTATTTCCATCTGATACAGCCCAAAGTGCCATTTGGACAGCTGGGTATCATCTGGCTGTACTACCTTCTGGGCAAACCCTTTCCCCAGGCAGTTACCCATCAAAAGAAATCACTTCAGGTGTGAAGCAGAGCCTCCGGCTTGCTGGCTGCTCTGCTGTGAGAAAGCAGCTGGGACAGCTCTGAAACCTGGGTCCTCAGTATTACAGAAGTCCCTGAAATCTTGCATTTTATTTAATGCTTGAGCATTGGCTTTAGAAATAGGGAGAAGAACAGCATTAGTGGCATGCTGGCGAATACAAGTGCATGGATAAACAGCACACCAAAGAGGCAGAGCTAGTGGCTGGAGGTGGGAGATTTGCATCCCATGATGGGATCTCCCATAGCTTTCTTCAAAGGTAAATCACTTAACAACCCTGTGCCTCAGTCTCCCTACTGCTAAATCACTATAATGTTTGGTTACCTCCTAAGATGTTGCTAGGCTTATCTAATTAATATTCACAAGGCATCCAGAAATAAAGCAGTTTCGTAAGTGTGTTGTATGGCTTGTAGTCTTTTGATGTTGCCATGCAAAGGAGACATCGCAGAGCGCAGGAATACCCTGGGAGAGCTCCAAGTCTGCTTTTCACTTCCAAGAGCTCTTTTCTTGCAGTGACCCCTTCTTTTAGCAGCACATTCACCTTGGCCTCTTGCGAGTGGGAGTGACGTGCACCATCCCTGCTACAAGCTTCCACAAGCCATGAAAACCTGCTGTTATGACCAGAGAGAAGTAACCAGCACTATTATTTGTATCATTTGCTGAGGTTTGTAACCTAGAATTAATTTTCAAATTGAGTCCAAACGCTGCCTATTTCACAAATATCTGGGTAGCAGACAAGAGCCCTTTTAGCAACAGAAGCAAACAGAGCTACAATCAAGCAGCTCAAGGCACAACCCTCTAATAGTTCAGTAATCAGTAATAATCAACCCTTCTCTTTATGTTCAGGGAGACCTAATAGAACCCACATACTCTACAGTGAATACATTTTCATTTATAAGACTAAATGCAAGCATACGTTATCTACTTAATTAAAATCTAAATTCTCTAACCAACCATTTGTTGTTTCTCCTGGGTGCATGTTACATACATTACCGGTGTTTTCCTGAAATCCATTGCTAACAGATTAAAATAATGAAATGTTTCATTTGTTCCATGTGGTCATGAAAGAGCACAAAATCCTCTGATGCTGCGCATGTAGGGAACACCTCTCCACCATTATCCCAGGACAGCAGCTCCCACTTCTCTGTGCTAGGACCCCAGTGCTTCCCCCAGGTTCCCCTGGGGAACAGGGAAAATGTGACTTTCCCAAACACCAGTGCAACTGCTCAGACTGGAAACACATCTTACAAGCACTCAGTCAGTAAAGGTTTCAGGAAAACTTCCACAGTACAGACATGATGGGGTCACAAAGTCATAGGAGCTAAAGTGAGGGGGAAATTATTACCTACACAAGGGGAGATATTCGAGATCCTAAATGTACAGGTCTACTGTCAGTTTTGACACTGTAAGGGGTCCAAACCATCTGCACAGGTTTGACAGATGTGACAGACCCTACAGAGACCTGCACGCTCTGAAGTAACAGCCGGGAGCCAGGCAGGACATGCCAGGACATCTCTAATGGCTCTAGACACCTATCTTCAGGCAACAGAAATGCTCCCAAGTGTTCAGTTCCCCCCAAGAAGGAGAGAGTATGGGAGTCCTCTCTATAAATCTGCCAGACGTAGGGAAGAAAAGAGTACAAATTAATTACCTGCCATTGTTTAAGTAGAAAGGAGGATTCCCACTACATGTTGTCCTTGGTTATTTCCTTTCTCTGACACAATGCTGTTCTTAAAAATCTTTCTGAGCACGATTGCATGGCCATGCTGAGTTAGTTCCATTTGTGTATTCGTGGCACTAGTAACCACTGGCCAGCACATTGCCCTTGGGATCCCAGTTACCTGCGTCTGCACTCCCATGGCCAGAAGAGGAATCCCTCAATACTTAAAGACTAAATTTTCCCCAGAAAGCTCAAACATCTCCTGTAAGGACTTGAACGTTATTGCTTCACTGGTGGCAAAAAATCCATTTCCTTGCTCAGAAAATGGGGCGTTGTCAGCATTTTCATGCCTTTCTTTCCCAGGTGAGCAGAGAACCTCCATCCACCCTCTGAGGAGGAACAGCTACCTGTCTCCCAAATGAAAGGCTGTGCTTCATGTCCAAATTATGAACATCTTCAAAGGGTCACAATCTTTACCACTGGTGCTAAATCTGGCTCATTCTCTGGCTCTCAGATGTTACATTTCCTTGTTCCTGCATCTCCTTTGCATAGGTGTTAAATACCATTAGCTATTTTGAGTGTCATGAAGAATCTCCTCCATAGGAAAGCAGGGAGGGGCAAAAGAGGGGTACAGGTGAGGCATTAACAAAGTAAGACTGATGGCTACTGCTCCTGAATGGAAGGAACCTCCTGACAGCCTTACATCATTACTGCAAATCACAATATTTATAGAGATGCCACCAAGAATTCTGCTTTGCTTCCAGCAGACACAAAGTAAAAGGGCACCTCCTTCAATCCATTCAGTCTATTCTGCGTTATAATTAAAAACAATTTCTATCCTCAATAGGGTTTTGATTCAGGTAACTCATTACCCCCAAGAGCCATTTGTGAGACTAAATTGCAAATGCAAATTAATGCCAGCTTTAACAATAACGCTTCTTTTTTCCTCCTTTCTGCATCTTTTGCCAACTTCCATTTTTGGAAATTTTCTTGCCTTTGATATCAAGCGGGTGTCCAGAGCAGATTTACCAGGGGAAAAAGAGGGATTTGTGCTCCTTTTCTTATTAGATGCTTTTTCAAGCTCCCTTGTTGCGATACTGGTGTGTCAGGCAATCCCAGAGCAGGGCTATAGCTTCAGTCAGAAACGCAGAGGGACCTGCCTCTCCCCAGCTGCAGCCCTATGCCAGGGCTTTTCCCTGCCAGCTGAGAGAGTGGAGTTACTTGCTGTAGTTACAGGCAGGAATTCCCCCGGACGGCTCTGCACGCTCCTAGCACAATGGGCAATTGTTCTGGATATTACTGTAATATGAGTAGGAAATTTCATGTATCCTCTACAAGGAAACCAAAACTCTCCAGCCACAAAGACTCTGCTCTGACTCCACCTGTATTTGACATGGTTTGCTCTCTAACTAGCCATCTTCGTATTTTATCGTGTCATTATATTGTAATTGTTTTGCACGCACTTCTTTGTAACTCCCGGCTGTATATCCAGTCTGATGCTGCGTCAAATCAGGCACAGCTGAAGGACGCCTGCTATTCTTCACAAAGAACAGAGCAGTAAATACAAGAACTGAAAAGCTTTGCTTCTATCCCTTGCTTAGACAACATGCGACCACAGTAGCAGCATGGAGTGACACAAGTTTTTTTGATTTGGTTTAAAAGGGCAGAAGTGTGGGCACAGTGATGCTGCATTGATCAAACACAGCTTACCCACATGCTCACATCAAAAAGAGAGTAAGAGTTCTCTGTGTTTCCCATCAAACAGACACAAAAGGCCAAACAGGTAAAACTGACCAAATAATTGTTGTTAAAAACTGGAAGTAAGCCAGAAATTCTGACCCCAGGGGATGTCTGCAATGCACAGCTGGTTGCTGCTGCTGGTCCCTGCTGGTGTCGTAACAAAAAGGCAAAGTTGTTATTTATTGCCCTTTATTCCTGTAGCATTTGATGTCTTTAATGCCGTCTGCACACAGGAGTGTGATGAAGTGCTCTTACTTCCATTTCACATATAAGGAAAGAGAGACATAGCCTCATATTCTCAAAAGGTACTTGAGCACCTAATGCCCTTGGAAATCAGTTGTAGTGGAGCTCTGAAATGCCTAGGAAAAAACACATATGCCTAAGGGGCTCGTCCAGACTTCCTAATATTGCAAGCTGCATACTGACACCTCATCCAGAGCCCCGAGATGTGACAAATGAATGCCCTCAGCAAGCAGGAGATTGCTGGCAGTCTTGCCTGCCAAGAGGAGAGAACAGCTCTCGAGGGCTGGTCTCTGCTCACATAGCATTCACAGGCACAGCTGGCCCTCTGGGCAAGGATGCCCTGCCGAAGGAAAGCTGCATCTCAAGCACACAGAGCACCAGCATGCTCTGAGTCAGAGCACCAAGGCTGGGGGCCATGTTTTAGAGCACCCCTTCTCCATGGTGTAGGTTCAGCGGGGGTCCCAGGGATTATTCCTGTTTTACAGCAAGTTGGAGTATTTTGAGGATCCTCTGACTCCTACGTGAGAATCCCAGCTCTGCTCCTGACTTTTCCATGGCCTTCAGCAAATTATTCTTAATCTTTCTGTGTCCCCATCTGGAAAAGTCGGCTACTGGTGCTAGCCTCAGATTTGATGGATTAACTTGTTACTAATTCCACTGTGTTCGACAAGTGCTGAGTATCTCTTACTAATCAGCAGAAACTTATTAATTCTCATTATGAGTGCTTCTCATGTCCTTTCTGATAAAGCTCACTGGGAGATACAATAGTTCTCCAGAACAGAGGCACAGTCCCTTGGAAAATCAGCAGGAAAAAACAATCAGCCTATTTCTTTGCAAAAATAACTGCATATCATTATGGGAATTTGCCCCACATTAGATTTCCAGAGGAATTTTCCACTCACTCAACTTCTTAATATTAGAGCTTTTTCCCCACAGAGAAACTGCCTTTTAACCCACATTTTCTGGGTAATTGGACTGGAAATGGGTTTTTCATGGCAGAGAATGGAGCTGGCTCCTCCACAATTGCCAGCCCACACCCCAGAGGCTCCTCACGTTGTCCCCTGAACATGAAGCTGACGCCAGCCTTCCCAGTGGGTTGCCAGATGCAAACATCGGTGCTCCTCATCACTCCATTCCCTCCCAGGACAAAGTGCCAGAAGGGATCCCACAAAGCACAGCTCCTCAGGAAACTCACTCCTGCAGAACAACGCAGCTGCTTGTATTTGGGATGAAGGGAAGCACCTCCCACTTGTGAAGGTTACTCATCATAGCTACAAAACACCCCATGTATAAGGCTAAATTAACAAGGTGATCTCGTGATTGAAGTCAAACGTCCAAGTCCAAATGAATCTGAACATAGAGTTAGAGACAATACCCTTGTAATGTTATTTGCAGGATGCAGGCTGGGATGCAGGTGGTGACATTGACTATACAGGGATCTCTCAGCCCAGAGCAGGGCTGGTCTCTACCGAATAGAGACCTGGATGTATTGTCCTCCAATGAATGCAAGTTTCTGCTCCCTCTCTATGTCCCCTTTGCCAAGAATGGGAGTGAGGTGGGGGGGTGGGTTCTTTTTTTTTTTTTTTTTTAAAACCGGGCCTCTAAGTCCCCCTTGCCAAGGAGGGGAAGGGGGGGGGGGGGGGGGTTTTTTTTTTTTTTTTTTTTTAAAACCTGGCTGACATTTTGACTTTGACTATGAGCTACTTGGAACAGATATCTCTTGCTATGCATATTCATGATAACCATCATCCTTGCTGACACATCAGTCATCTTTGGAACTAAAACGACAAACCACAACAACTTGTGATAGCATCAGGCTCCCATCCTCTACCTGCTGAGGCACCAGGACAAGCAATTTCAAAGCCGAAAGGGCACTTTTCCATACTAGAGATGGAGTTTTCAGTTTGACTCTCAAAAATAAGAAAATAAGCAAGAAAACAACCCCACACATTTCTTTTTGATCTTCTGGTAGAAAAATAAACTGAAAATTGTATTTTTGGTAGACAAAGTGTTCATTTGGAGGAATACTGTAATTATTTACCTCCTTGAAAAAAAACTACAAGACCTCAAAAATTATTTATAGAAAAAGCCTATGTTTCACTTCTATTAATTAGTTTCCCTTAAATTCCACATGCAAATTCACCTACCAAATTCAGACATCATTCTGAGTCCATCTACGGCAAAACTTTCTTTCTTTTTGCACCAAACTATTATTGGAAATGTGTTTTGATTTAGAGTCTAAGTTCTTCAGCAAAGCAGTAAGCCCACGTCTCAGAGAGAGAACAACGAGAACCCCTAATGCCTTGAGAACAAAATTTAACGACAAGTCTCCAGACAGTATCACGCATCAGGATGTGTCAGAAATGGCTTCCTGAAAGAAAAGATCATTCAATTTACCAAATAACTTGTAAATTCCTATGTTTGGTATGAGCAAGACTCAAAGGAGTCTCCTGAATTATAACAAAGGTCTCTTGCTCCTCCCTGCTCATTTCACTTGAATGAAATAAAGGCCAAGAGAATGTGGCCTGAGACGTCTTTTGGAACAAGATGTGACTCCCCACGATGTATGGAGGGGGACTGGCCAGATTTGGTCCCTAGAGTAGTTTGGCATGACAGCAGCAGTGGCTTTGGCCTGTGGAGCTGCTGTCTGGAGTAGTTCAGCCCCTTGCAGCCTTCCTTGCTCCCCCCTCTACTTGTATACTCTCTCCTATACATTACATATTTAGTTGTCCCCCTTATCCTTTCCTGACCCTTTCTCTGCCACCTCCAAATCTGTACCGTTCATGTTCCCAGTATGCCTTCCCTCTTACCAAATTCCCTTCTTCAAATGCAAGGACCCAGCAGGTCATGGAAGAGGCTGGAGGGATGGGATCGAATCCCATAATTTCCTTTCCAGCAGGCAGATGCTCCCTCCCCAGACAGTATGCAACAAAACTAAGAGAGAACTCCCTTCAGATGTTTTCCTAGCAACTGAGCAACCTGCGTACACACCCAATATCACCAGCGAATGTTGAGAGTGAGAAGTGGCATGGATGGATGGGACAGAAGGAGATCCCAGCACGGGGAGATGCCCAGCCTTGCTACCTCCAGGCTGTGCAGAGTGCTTCTGTTTTAAGAGCTACCTTGAGGTGGAGTTTTCCCAAAACACAGGCCATTTCTGAATCACCTTGCTGTGCCTGGGTGGGCTATTTTCAGTTGCAGGCTCACTGTGGCAGCAGTATTTTGCTTGTAACACAGTACATAGAAATGTTAATAGGGTGTCTGAAGAGACATTTTAGTTGTGAGCTGCATGTTGTCTTTCTTAGTTGAAAGCACACCAGTGCACCCATAAAAATAATATAATCTCAGGAGCAGAAGGAGCACTGCTAGAAGGATTGGTTAGAGCCAGGCTGATTCCTGCTGTACTTTCTTAGGAAAAATCCCCAGGATGACTGTGCGAGAACGACTGAACCAGCTGCTGGGCTCAGTCCCGCTCTCACCGAGGGTCTCCTGGGTCCCCTCCGCTCTCGCAGGTGCTTCTCAGATTCTGCTCAGTGCCACCTAAGACCAGGGAGGCTGCATCCTGCCATATTATTAGATCCACCATCTTAACCGTATGTCCATTCTGTTCAAAGCACAGCTTTGGGAATCCAAGGTCTGCATTCAGTTCTGGTCCTGAGAGAATCTTTCTGTATAACCTTGGGCAGGAGATTAAGTATTGGTAAACTCCAGGTCCCCCTTCTGCAAAATGGTGAGCATACTGCTTTATCTGTCCAGGCTGTCACCTCAGTGACCCAGAGACTGGACAGTGTTGGACACATTGGACACACTGGACAGATGTGCATACACTGAGTAAAGAGCAGTGTGACCCTCTAAATGTCACTACCATACAACTGAACATTATACTTTGGGGGCATCAAATGGATGTTATAGTCCATCCTGCCATTGCTTAGCCTAAACATTTTGTGTACTTGCCTGTAGACTCACTACTTCTGTGGTATCTTTTACAGCCTACGTAAAGCAAGCAGAAAGAACCTCCTGCCTTGCTAATACATCCAAGCAAACCCATTAAGTTATCCCTTGCTGAAATCTAAAACCAAGCGAACAGTCTGACAGCCCAGCGCTGCTGTTTTCTCTGATGTCTAGACCTCCTGTGCCATGCTTTCCCCTGTGAGACCTATTGGAAGAACAAGAGTATTAGTTATGGTCACCTAGCAATACAACTAGGTCTTTGGGGAGTCTGCAGCCTGCCTATCATGTGGAGTTCTAGCCTGGAGGATCTGCTAATCCACCCGTGCTGATCAGCGGAGTGTAAGAAAAGCTTGCACATGGGGCAGTTTAGCCCCAGAGGTTGCGTCCTTTGACCCTGGCTGAATCATTTCACTCGCTATTAAAGCAGCTACGTGCACAAAACCCAGACACTGGCCAGGGAAAGCTCAGAACTGTACTGTAGGATGAATTAAGGAAGATAAAAATGAAAGTATTTGTCCACAGCAAAAGTGCCAGACTCCATCAGGCAAGATTTAGTTCCATAAGAGTGTTAAATAACACACTTGCTTATGCCATCCATCATCATGCTGCCATAACCAGCAAACTTTATTTCTGTGAGAAACCATGAGGTGCCTCCAATGCCATTTTGAACTGGTAATGCCCATTTCAGACTAGACAGATGAGGACCCCTCAAAATGAGCTGGGAAAGCCATAGAACCCGTCCCTAGACAGACTCGCAGCTGCAGGAACTCGCACGTCTCCACTGAATACAATGGAGCTACTCCAGTTTACATCAGTCGAGAATCTGAATCAGACCTGCATTTTTCTACTCTCAGCTGGTAACATTTGGATGGGATCTTACAACAGGAACACAAACAGCTCAAGTCACTAAAACCTTGAAACAAACATCCCCTATCCCATGGTGAAGAAAGTATTTATGTTCTTCAGCATTTGGGGTGGCTCAGGAGCATTGGTGAGGAACCAAAGCTCACAAGTCTAGGCAAGGTGAATAAATCTACGGCTTGTCAAGCTGGTAAGGAAAAAAGGTGTATTTGTTTTCTGAATGAATAAAGTTCAGTTTAACCTTTGTTCCACTAGGCTGCAATTCTGCAGAGTGTGGTGAATTCTTGCAATGGGAGTGGAGGGTATCCAGCAGGCTCCAAAGCTGAACTTTTGCATGAATTAACAAAAACTCAGTGTTCTGTGCAAACCTCATCTGACTGTAAGCTGAGCTTCCTAATTGAGAAGCCACTTTTTTCCTGAATTGCAGAACCTTTAGAATTCAGCTCTTGAGCCTTCATTCTGAATGACAATTTGCCCCATTATTTCCATCATAAATCTAGTCCAGGTGCCATACTGGCTCTGCTCTGCGTTAAACCCATGGGCTGTAGTGATACGGGGCTCCCAGAGAGTGGGATGGCCACAGAATATTCAGGTTTCAACGCCACCAACACCCAAGGTTTGCCCCAGCTTTCTGCCCACGTGCAGCTCAAAATCTTCCTGGTTTTTCTCTTTGATTAACCATGCACACCCAAGTCATGCAAATTCTCCCATCCCCAGCTTCTCTGTCTTCCATTTACTGTGCACTAGAAGCACAAATATTCATAACCTCAGATTAAGAACCTATTCACTGAGCTCACTTGAAGATACTTATTTTGTCCTAATTGTGCCTTGCTACTAAGCGGTAGCATGATTTCATATCCCTGAAAATGGCTCCTGGACTAAGCCACACATCGTTCAGAGCAGCAGTGGTGGCAACAACAAACAATAACAAAGACATAGTGATTTCAATATTTTGAAGGATCTAAATGCATTTTAGGTGCTCCTATTGCTAGCAAATGAACTCGTTAGTTTGACCACTCTTTGGGTTTTGTGGCAAAAAGGCTGGTAAGGGAGACACACCATCACCTGCAAGCTGAGCAACCTACATGGATTTGTTCCTTCTCTTCCTACTCATCCCAGCCCTGCACTAGAAAAGCAGCCTGGGGTGAAACCAGGAGAGCGGGATATTAGGAAGAGATATGCAGAGACGAGGAGTTACTGTCCTCGTCTCCCAAGGATGAAGGAAAGCTTTCTACTATACCTGAGCAAGGGCTAGAGGAAAGGACTGGTCTCAGGCCGTGTATGAGATGGGAGTACTGGAGGGAAATGGTTATGAAAGCGGAAAGGTTTGTGTGCTTTAAAAAGTTGTGAAACTTACTACTTTTGTTAAAGTGCTCTCTGAGTGGCATTACTGTGTATTATGCTCTATAAAGAATCAGATGTTCTTCTGCTCTGCTTCACACTGACTATTAAGAGATATATTCCAGGCTGCCAATTCGTTGTATGAAGTTATTTTAGTTTTCTTCAGAGGAAACCAATGCCTTTTCAACAAAATAAAGAAAAAAAGGAAAAAGAATTCTCTTTTCTTTCTGCCATTGTTGCTAGCAATGGCAAGGACTTCTAGCTCTCTGACAAGACTGCTCCAGGCTGGATCCTCAGGCACTGTACGCAGGATCAGGTCATTGCCTTCAAAGCCTAACTAGCTTATGCCAGCTTGGGATTTGGCCCTGTATATTCAAGCCCACTTGAGCTCTTTCCACATTCTCACTTGCTATTAACTCTGCTGAGCTGTGGCCCATATTACTGTTCACTGATTTTTCTTGATGTTTCATCTCTCTGACCTTCTTTGGAAGAGATGATAACAGCTTGCCTCCTTGAAAGGCAATAGCTTCCTTCACATCAAAGAAAGAAGCAAGGTCAAGATCCAGCTGCTACTAACTGATAGCTTTAAAACAATAGCTTTCGGTGGAGACCAAACTAATCTGCTCTGAGCCCTTCTTTGGGGATAGGTGGGAGGAGTGGGTTGAGAATGGGTCCTTACACCTTCTACTCAAAGCAGGCAGACTGCTTTGGTGACAAACTGGGACAAACAGGAGAGTGCTGATAAAAGAGATCGTGGGGCTGATCACAGAGAGCCCACAGGCAACCTACTGCTACCCACAGGAACTGATCCAGTACAAACATTTCTTCAGAGACTGAACACTTCACTTTTGCAAGAAAAAAATCCATAAAAAATATCTACATATGACTCAACCATCGTCACAATGCTATATTTTGTTACTTTGATAAGGCTGCAAAAGGATGCAGCCTGAGAAAGTCTAGTAAGGCTGGGAGACTATAAGGTGGTCTGTACGGAGTCTTACAAATTGCTGGTTTCCAACACAATCAAGATATAGGTGGGCAATGTGGAATAAATCACATATAAGCATATGATATGATGAAGTTACACTCTCAGGGATTTAGTCAGTTCATTGTGCTTTAAAACAAGTAGAAAAAAACCCAGGAGAAATACCTGGACCAGAAGAAGAGCAGCAGGGCCATGAACAGATCCCAGAAGCCATCACTCCTGCTGAGGGGCAGCCCAGCTCACTTTCTCAAAGCAACTCATCCAGCAGGCAGTATGGCATGGTGTGACTGGTAAGGGTTTCTCAGGAAGCATTCACATGACCTTCATAATACATAAGCCTGGGGAAGCTGCTAGAATACACACAATATGTTGGGCTGCTTGTTAGCACGCTGCTGCTCCCCATTGAATCTGTTCCTCCAACACCCTCTCAGCAGCTGCAGCTTGTGTGGGTTGAGGCATCCTCCCCCTTCCCCATCGGTGCCTTCTCATATCTGCTCAGGTTCAGAGCTGGCTCCTGTTCCCTCCAACCTTGGAAATCAGCCTGAAGACTTCAATGGGGTGTCTATGGAGAATAAAGCAAAAGTGATTTTGGCCCTCAGCATGGAGAGGTAACCAGCATGTCTCTCATCAAGTCCCTGTCTGAAGGTTTTTTCACTGGTCCACAGTCTCAACTTGAAACATTGCCTCCTGAGCTGCCGTTGAAAGCCAGCTGTCTACCATTTATATTGTTTATTCATTAAAACCAGTTCTTTATCCTCTCAGGAAATCACGGCAGTCCTGCTTACTGGCAGACAATAACATTCGAGGGCTTACTGCTGCAATCGCTGACAATATCAATTATTTAGTTTTCTGCCAATTCCTATTAGACTTTTCAGGCTAGAGAATTTACACTGTGTTATTGAATTAAAAAACAGCTAAAAGCTTTAGGGAATCCAAACTAATTAGCCGGCATTTGTAAACCCCTTTGTTCATGGTAATTTGTTTACAAGAGTAGCTCAACCTTTTAATTATGGGCACACTCATAGGCCACATACTGTACCCTTACAGGCAGGATTTTTTGTTTGGTGCAAGAAGGGCAAATATAGGGAAGCTAATTTTGCTTAAATGAGCTGTGATGACCCTGCTTGGCCCTGGATGACCTTAAAATATAAGTGTGTCTATAATTATAACTAAGAAAAAAACCACTCCAGATGCTTTGAGTGGGCCAGAAATCATCAGCATCCAATTGTGTCAGCAATACAACTCCACGGCCCTGACTCTCACTCATGCTTCAGCCTCTTCTATTGTTTTCTCCTTCTGCTTTAGACTTGAAAGATGAATAGTTTAGTTAGGATAGAACAGGAGACATCCACACTTTGATGATGATCCTGTTGTGCCAATTTGCACTTATCTCTTTGTGCCGTAATGCATAGTGGCAATCCACGACCCTGCTCTGCAAACCACCGCCGTGGCAGGAGTACCATCAACGTTTTACAGGTCCTTTCCGTTTAGCATGAGAGTAAGGTTTTAGTTTTGGAAGAAACACTACGGTTCTGATTGATAGAGGATTTTTAGCCCATTAAGTAGGAAGCTGTAGCGAACTGTTTGCTTTCTCTTTTGATCGCTTTACCAGACTGAGCTATTGGGCGGAACTGTTCCATGGGAACTGGGCAGAAGTGTTTGGGCTGAGATCCCAGGAGTAGGAGGTTTCCTGCCTGCAGTCTGTGACCGTCTCTCCTTATGCAGCAATGCATGGACATGTAAATAAAGGAAGTAGCCAAAGAATGTTTCCCAGCTGCATCTGTTTTTTTCAGTGAAAAGCTGATGTGCAAGGCTTCTGAGCAGACCTACTCAAAAACAACAGTGAAAATCTTGACATTTGCCTTGACATTGAATAGAAATTTCGAGTATGTTCACTTCTGGGGTAAGGGGTGGCAAAGAAGGGAAGGAAAACGAAGTGAGACGTCTCTCAATGAGGGAACATGCAGCAGATTACAGGAAAACTTGAAACGGGAAGACTGCAATAAAGTTCCTAGTTTATTTTGAATAGTTCCAAGAAACTTGTTCAGATAAAATCTATGTCTGCATTTTTTAAAAAGGTATCAAACTTAACTTTAGGGGAAAAAAATGTTAAGAAAATGTTTAAAACTGCTTCATCACTGATACATACACGCTGTATTTGGCACCCGTCAGTCTGATCTAACATGCTGAATACAGACGGATACAGCCTTAGCCCACGGGTTCAGTATGAGTGCAAAGCAATCGTCCCACTCCGTCCCAGTAACGGTTATGGTCCCATGGCAACCTTCATCCCTTCATCAGACAATTAACACCAGTTCAGGTGAGTCAGAGACACACACAGGGTAGTGCACGGGTATCCTGTGGACAGCATGGTCTAACCAGAGGACAGATCAGACCGTTGTTTTCTCCCAGTCTCTGGCACTGGTTTGCTGGGCCCTTGACCAGGTTACTTTTCCCTTCTGTTGTTCTGTTTTCCAACCTGGAAACTGCTCCCAGCTCATCTTCTATCCTATGTTGTTTAGGCATTTTGAGTTTCAGTGTGTCATCTGACAACATTACATTTAGCTCTGCTTTAAGGGCAGCTGAGCATTATGTTTCAGTACAGCGGCTGATTTAATCTCTTTAGGAATTTTGTTATGAGGCTCAAATAGCATCCATAAAAATGGAGATGGGCACAACTGTCCCTCAAACATCCAGGTCTTCCGGACCACATTTAGTTAAAATATCATTAACTGTGCAGCATGTTTGACAAGAATGTATGACAGCACTAGCCATATGGAAAGCATAAATATTAAATACTGTATATTGCAGCCATTTGCAAGAAACTGCATTAATCCCTTGAAGGTTAATGAGAATTATTCATGTGCATCTGAGGGAGAGAAGTACTTCACTTTAGAAATTGAACAGCTTGACATGCCTGATTTTTCACTTACCAATAAATATGAAAATGGAAAATGGATGGACATCTCAGCATTGTGCCTGAATGAGAGGCTCATTGAACAACTCAGAGGTTTGTTTTTTCAAATCAATATTTTACATCATTAATATTTTCAGTTCCAGGAATCAGTGAAACAATAAATCTTGCCTGATCATAGATGGTTTGCCACTGCGTAGATATTCTTGCAAGAGGGGAAACAGATGTCAAAGAGTCAAGACAAACCTGGTTTATTTAGTTACGTCCTGAGAGTAAAAAGAAGGAATCAATACCTGTGTAGGGCCTCGTTTGAGACCACATGTAAGAGGGAAAAGAGAAGTGAGGCAGAATTATCCTTGATGGGAAGATCTACAACTGCCATCATGGAGACTACTCCATTCACACTATTGAAGCATCTCACCAGAAAACATGGGCAGATTTCTGAAAAGAGTTTAAGTGACTAATAAATGTGATTTCTTGCAGTAATCACTATTAAAATTATTTCAAATGTTTTTGAAACAGCTTTGTTATGGCCTGTTTTTAAATGAACCACCTGCATCAGCAGAGCTTTTAAAAACTTGAGATTATAACATTTCTGTGTGCCTGATGAAAATCATTTGTTATCATTGAAATACTCCTACTGCTTTGCAAGGAGCAATTTATAGAGATGGCTAAAATTTGTGGATAGTCTTCTTTTAATTAAGATGTGGCCGTTTTTTAAATAGCATCCTTCATAATGAAAATACTTTCCCTTCCTTTTTCTTCCACCTTGTACTTTTTTCATAATACAGTCACCATATTTATGCTGCACATTTTGGCAAATTCCAGCCATTATTACTGCACAGTTCATGGTATCTAGAAGAAATGAGCTCCACACTCACACCAGAGCTTGCTGCTCAGTATCTCTACTAGGCATGAACACCATCCTATGGAAAAGTGGCACATTTAGTTGTGTCAGCAAAGAGAAAAGTAAACTGTGAATAGAAACCACACCTTCAAGAGCTTTCAGATTAGCTGCCGGAACAGATTTTCAGCAGAGGTGAATGATGGGAGTTCCTGCAGCTCAAGGAAGCGGTGGAGTTGGACTGATTTACACAAGTGGAAGATTTAGCTCTGCATATGCTCCCTTCAGTGTTAAATGCATGTGCTCCAAGCTTGCTCCTGCTCAGCCTGAATCACGTAATAAAACAGATCATTGTAAAATACAGGGTACTGCCAAAGGCACCACCTCTGCCGAAGTGATGCTTGTCCATCTGAGGAGTGAGTATGGGCCATTACTGCTACAGTTTGCCTAAAATCAGCCTTTGTCTTCACCACTGGCACCATGGTGTTCATTTGGACATGGCAGCTCTCACTGAGGGCTGCAGCAAAGGCAGTGTTGGGGCAGGAGAATGTATGAAGTGGAGGCAAATAAGGCTGAAGCCTGCTTGAGGGGCTGAGAAAAGGGGCTGATGGTCAGAGTGCACTGGGGACACCCTAGAAATAGGGTCAGGGGAACGAGAAGGAGGCCAAGCTGACAGAGCAAGCGCGTTGCTATGTCTCCGCACAAAGAGAATCGGCAGATGGGTCATCATACGTGTTTTTCCTTCTCAGATGTCTTGATTTCCAGTCCTGGTGCTTCAGAAGTGCCTTGTGTGAAACAAGTCCAGAGTGCCAGCAGACAGACATCCCCCTGCAGCGCAATGCAAGCGCTGGGAAGCTCCTGGGAGAAACGCTGTGCTACTGGGAGCATCCTGCCCTATTTTCTGCACCAGAGCAGCTCTGTGATGGTGTGCAGTGATGCGTGTGGGCCAGGAGCAATCGCACATACAGCCAGCTACTGGTCGCAGGGAAACCTTACTGAATCATGCACGGATCCACACGCAAATTCAATCTTACGGTTATCATTAGCTGGACTTCCGAGGAATTAATGCACTTGATTCCTCTTGCTCTGTGCCCAAGGTCAGGAAAACAGCTGAGTGAGAGTGTTTTGTATTAGGGGTGTATTTATAAATAGCTTCTAAAGGGTTAGTTAAAGGATGTTTGGATAAGTAGTTAATCAATTCGTACAGATTATTATGAGACCAGCAGATGCATAGGTTGCTTATGAATGCCTTACATTATCAACTACTAATATGCATATAACCATCTGATATAACACATATTGATCACCTCTGTAACAGCTATTATTAAGCATTTATAGAAACATCACTACGTAAATCTCCTTACAAAGTCAGTTAATCCATGAGACTGGGACTCAAGGACCCCAAAACAGGCTGCTTAGAAGAAATCAGGCAGGCAGTGAACTCCAGCAGAAGAGTTTTACTCTGTTTTCATTGTCAAACACAGCACACAATCACTGTTAGACAGTACGAAGGAAAACACAGCTGGTGATTCTGGGCTATGTTATATTTTTATTCTGAGTCATTTACCACCTCCTTTAAATAATCCCAGAAGCTTCCTCAGGGATTTACTTTTACGGCACTGGATTGCTCAGGAGTGTGTCTGCCTCTGGCCTTTTCCTCCTGCTTTTCAATTTCTATTCTGGCCTGCCTCCACCGGAGGAGAGGGTGTGCTCAAAGTCACTCAGAGGAACATTTTAAGGCTCTGAGGATGATCCACAACTGATATAAAGCAGAGCAGATCCGGTGGCTTCAATGAAGCCACGCACAAGCACACCAATGCTGGGTCTTCAGCTTGCAAAGCTGCGCTGATACCAGTTTCCCAACAAACAGAAAGCACAGCTCTGGCTGGGCAGGAGATGTCCCAGTTCCAAGTCACGGCTACACGCTTAGTCTTGTTTTGGGCTCTAGCCACATACAGCTAAAATATAAATCAATGTTACCAATTGATACTGTCTGTTTGACAGCACTGACTGAAAATTTTAAATGCATGTCTTCTAAATGTTCATTTGCTCAAATCTATACTGTAGCTAAGTGGTGTTATCCTATGAGCAAAGGAAAATGGCGCATTGAATACTGAAGACGATTTTTTTTTTAATTGGGTGTGAGACTGTATATACAGTCACTGAAATTTTGTCAGAGTATGTCATTGCATTTGCCAGCTACCAGCACTGCTGTGTGCAGCAGCCCCCCTCCTGTTTTATCTGGCTGCATTCAGCAGCCAAGATCTCCCTGCATTCAATAGAAAAATGTCATCCAGGCAGAGGGCCATTAGGTGATAAAGTTAGAAGGGGGAATATCCCACTTTTTTTTCTTTGTGCAGCTGAAGGACAGCTTGGGGTATCAATGCTCTTAACAACCAGACTTAAAGGACATCAGCACACAGGTGTTACTGTTCTGTAAAGGTATTTCATGTGAGACACACCAGATCTTACTGCATCCTGCTTCTCCCTATGTTTTGGTGCTTCATGAAGCCAGAGGAAAAGATTTGCTTTGCCTAAAATTCCTCTGGAAACCCTGATAGGGAGAAAACCAACATGAAATCAAAATAAAGCCAATCCATCCCCTTCCTCTGCTTTGCTGCACAATATTCGCTTGACAGGTTCACAAGATGAACCTACCGTGAGCTGCAAGATCAGAGCCAAGTTTGGGAGTAGGTGAATTTTCTACAGCTGTTTAATATCTATGGTGAGAATAACCTGCCCAGGAAATAAGATTCCTTGCCTCAAATCTGTTTTGTCCTCTTTGGCAGGAAGGGAGCAAACAGAAAGTCATCGTATCGTTCATGCCCTCTCTGACTTTTGGACGGGCTGCCCAGCTGTGACTAACTGTGAGGCTCTGCTAAAATGTGGATGCATCCTGTATAGACTGAGGATTTTGTTGTCTTAGTTGTTTGACCTCAAAATTAACCATTAGAGATACCAACCAGTTGTGAGTTTTTAAGCAGTTTCACCCTGTAAGTCACGAGAGAAATATCCCTTTTAGTTAATCTGAAGGCTGGACCTTCCCTGGGAAGCTAGCAGTATCTCCCCTCAGTTTTTGTGTCTATACCCCAAATGCCATCCTGTAATTTTCCAGATTAAAGCTTTCATTTCACTTTGGGGAGAGCAGAACTCCACGAACCTGTGCAGTTAAAATTCAAGAAAGCGCAGCTCTTCTCTTTTCCGGGAGACATTTTGTGTGCTGCCCACAATTAGAGCAATTGGTCCCTTTACATAAGTAAAGCAATTCTTTACGGCAAATTAGCTTCTTCTTAATGAAGACTTGTTATTTTCAGTAAGTCAGCGCTTTTGGTGGGGAGATTTAATAAACTTTATTCTTCTTCCCTTCATTGTGATAAGCAAATTTAATTTTACTTGTATTATTAATAATATTAAGCATCGCTTGAACACGTATAGTAGGCAATCTGAATCAGTTTGTTCAGTACCGAAAATCCTCTTTTCTGATATAATATTTGGGTAAATGGAAAACATTCAGTCTCTCATAAATGGGTGTTAAGATGGAATGAAGATACACAGAGCAGGTGACACCAACCCTCTGGAGGGGGCCAGTAGCAAGCCCACTCATTTCTAAGAATATTGATGACGTTCCCCTTCCCTCCAAAAAGGCAACCACTGAAGAAAAAGCCTGCTGTCCTGAATTCACAAAGGTTATTTTCAAGCACTTCTGTCCTGCCTCTGTCTAAGCTAGGGAGAGGCCACCACAAAACCCACATGCCCACCCTCCTGCAGCCTGAATCCAGGCTTTGGTTGCAACATGCTTCTTTTCCTAACAGATCACTGCAACATTAAACTTCACAAAATGATGCATTTGGTGTTACGCCACAATGTTCTGTGCTTTTGCACACTGCAAAGCATTCAGTAAGGCATGGGACTAAGCAAGACAGGTGCAGAACATCATATACCCATGCAGAAGCACCATATCTCTACCTTTGCTCTGCCCAGATAACGCACAAATGATACCTGCTAGCTACCCACAGTCTCCAGCACATTCTTTATTCCTGGCAAGTGCTTTCTGGGCTATCGCACCTGTATATCATCAGTCACTGCATTCCCCAGAATGGCAGCCAAAATGAGGCTGAATGTGTATTAATGAAAGGGAATATTCACCTTATGCAAAAGGTGAATCAGGGAGATAAATCCAATAGCTTTCTGTGCCATTACTATAAGAAAGTGCTATGAAGTTTAATCAGGTCTATAGAGCACTTAAAGAGATACAGAAACTACCATAAAGTAGGCTACCTCCTATAGAGAACGAGACCTTTCCTGCGGACTTCTTCCATCCTGGCCCTACTGCCTGGCTATCTAAAAATTCCGCATGACTCTTACAAAGGAGCAATTTTATATCCGTTTCTACAATGCATTAGTATAATGGCTTGATTGGCAGAAATTCTCCTTTTACAGAACAACAATATTTACAGAGCCTAAAAAAATAATTTTCTCCTTCCCTTGCTGACCTAACTATGTCCTGGAATTTCAGAAATAATCAAAGGCTTTTCAGTCACTTTGTACATATGAACGATGGAGAATCTGAATGTATCATTTCTTCTCTCTTCAGAGAGACTTTTCAAAATAACACCCTTCATTTCTTTTCGACATACTCTTTTCTCTAAATGTTACTGACACAGAGACGTTATTCTCCTTACCTCACTGTTACTAGTCATGCCTTACTGGCTCATTTGGTCCAAACATGATAAATCAATTTCCATCCAATTAGGCTATGCCTGAAGAATTAATTTGCTACACTTTAGACTGTAGTATTTTGTATGTTCCTAAACGCAATTAGAAAACTTTAATTTAATCTTACATGCCCAATATGATCGGCTGGTACATAAGACAATCCAGTTGTGGCTTGTACAGCACGCAATTGTAGTTGTAATTGATTAAAATTGTTTTTGCAAGTGTGTCTTGATGTCATGCATAACTTGATTTGCTTTGGGTCTTACTCCTGCAAGCACATATGCACATCAGAAACTTTCTCTGTGTGAGCAGTTCATCCAAACCCTGCAGGATTTATGAGTAGAGATAGGCAGGTCCAGGGCTTGCTGGCCCAAAACATTAATTTTCTCCTGAAATAGTGTTTCTGTGACCAGAGATGTATAGGCTAGATGGCAAAGATGCTAGATGGATTTTCAAAACAATGAAGGTGCTTAGGCTGACATCCACAGAGGCAACAGCAGGGAGCATTCATCCTCCTTGCTTTCAAAATCCAACCAAAATGCTGGGCTTAAGAGCTCAGATGTCTTAGGACAGCTCTGTTCACAGTGGAGGGTTTCAGTTTGCAATTTTCTCCATTTACGGTAACAGGAGTTTAGGGTGACTAGTCTTCAAAACACAACCTGGCTGTTTTATGAGGTCTAAGGGGATCCCATCAGTCCATGCCCTTGACCCCACAGTGGTGCACAGAGAACATGATTTTTAAAGTGCTGCAAGTGATGGATGCAGGAGAGGTTAATGCTTTCAGCTGAGACCACGTCACCATCAGGAGTGAGCAGCCTGCTCCAGGTGGGCTCTGGCAGAGGAGGGGACCCCAGCTGCAGCTCTGGCTCCAGGCAGGGCTGCTCCTGCTGGCTCTGGGGACACATCCAGACCCTTGCTGCAACCCTTGGCAGGGGCAGATATGGTCCTCAGCACTCCTGTCACCTTGCTAATTTCGATGCCTAAAATTAAGTCATGAAAATCCTACTCCATCCCCCATGAATACATCTTGGGAAAACAGGCTCTAATTTCACCAGAGAACTGGCCACCTAAGTGTGGTACTTCCTAAGTGTGGCTTCTGTCCTAAATGCTTAACCAAATCTGGCCCCAGGTACCCAGACACTATTATAATTGGACCTAACTTAAGATCTAGCAGTTTCTTAAAAGATCTGGGAGGATATTTCACTCCTGGAAAATAATTTGCAAAAAAGCCATTTCTTTGAAACATTTCAACAACAACAAAACAGCTGCTTAGCTCAGCCAAAAATGAGTGGATCAAAAAAACACTGTTTCTTATTTTCAGAAGTAGGCTACAATGTGAAGGTTGACTGTAACCGGACACGACAGAATCCTAATGCCTTCAATTTTACTTAGCCACTTCTGAGAAGTGTTTATATTTGAAATCATGGTGAGTTAACATGAGTTAAAGGCACATGCTCTCACCTCTCGATATATAAGTAACGGATTGTTCCCTGGATAATACCAGGGCTTGTCAGAAATATATAACATAGACACTGTGATTTTTCACAGCATGTAATTCTCACTATGTCAGTAGGTAAGAGAATTTCAGAGAGGTGGGAAAAAAGCAGAAGATACAGCATGGAACTATTTTGTGCCATGCGAGAGATGTTGCCTATAAGTTTGCTCCTGATTTATTTTTTCTGTTTTGTTAAGACCAGAAGTTAGAAGTGAATTTCCATTGCATATGTATGATATACTTTAAAAGACAGGAGGCTTATAAAGTATTAGACAGCACAATGAGACATAAAATGACATAATGAATGCCTTTGCTGTGGAAGACAGGGTGGTACAGTCTGGGAAAGAGGGTGGAAACATCACCCAAACCTCAAAATGACCGCGAATGAGGGCCCCCTGCTAACCTAGCTGTTGATTTGGAAAATATACATGCCATGTTTCTATCAACTACTACACCACATATTGAAAAAGGAAAAAGCAGATGCTAAAATAGCAATGATTTTCTGCCCAAAGCTTCATATGTTCCTTTTTCAAATGAAAGTAGCTAGTAAACATTTTAACCCTCTTTCATTCTCTACTGGACTGTCTCAAATGGGCAGACTGGCAGGGTGAATAGCCAAAAAAGGAAGGTTCTTTCAAAGACATTAGTATTGACATTAAATTGGCAACACTTGCACCCACTCCCTGGTGAGGACCGTGCTGACACCTTTAGATGTTTCTGACAACACTAAAGAATAACCTACAGCCATGAATATGAAGGTGCCAGCAGTTCTTTTTTCAGCACAGTATGTAACTGCTGCTCCCACAATATCCAGAAACATTATATAAACCTCTTTTTTCTCCCCACTCCCAGCTTGGTGCTTATCTCTGTAGAAACCTCCCCCATCCTACAGTCTGTCTTGACTTACCCTCCAGCCACTTCTAGCAAACTGATGTCCCAGGCAACGCAACTAACCTTCAGCTGGCCAGAGCTGGAGTCAACTGGCCTTGGGATAATTAACTCTAACATCATTGCTTTCAGCATCATGTGCCTGTGGGTCCAGTCTCCTGTAATTGCAGGAAGCAACCCTGTCTGACAAACCCTTCCAGAAACAGAGAAGCTTTGTTATAAAACTGGGTAAGTTCACATCCCGCACTCCTGCTATACAGAGGCTGCTCCAGAACTTCCTTCCTGTGATAGCTTGAGGTTTCCAGTTTATTGATGGCCATTCTATACCTATTTGTCCTCTTCAACAGCTCTTCACATTGCAGCATAAACTCCCTTCCTCCCTGTGGGCTTAGGAAGAGCAACCATATCTCTGCTCAGCCATGCTGCCAAAGCTTTCTGTTTGACAGAAGCTCTTCATCTTCTTGATCACCCTTAACAGCCCATCTCTGAAGCTGTTCCAGCACAGGTTCATCCTTCTGCAGCTGCCTAACCAAAAAGTACTACTGAAAGGCAGTGTTATCTACTACAGGTAGAGCCGTGTCACGTTTCTTTCTTGCTTCCCATATCATTAACCTTATTTTCTTCAAAACATACTTGAAATCCTCAATTATTTTGCTTCCATCTTAGTTTCAAACTGACAAGATGGTGCAATTCATTGCAGGGAACCCTCACAGGCTGTCCACAACCCATAGAGCAGAAGTCTAGTCACTGCTGTCCCACTCATGCACACAAGATCAAAGCCAGAGCACCTCTGGATATGTCTATCCACACTGCAACCAGATGCCCTGGGTACAGAATAAGTCAGTCCTGAATAGCTGTTTTATAACAGCTCTTTATTCAGTCACACAGTCCTTACCGCTCCTGCTCAACAAAACTTGTGCACCAGACTCCCCACCTTTGGGAAATCACACCACTTAAAGGTGACATTTCAGTTTCTTTTTAAACAGACATCATGCGGTAAAAAAAGACAATAGGTTAGGCCGGTTCTCCCACATATAGCATAATCAAACAGTGGGTACGCTGGGAAAAATAATGGGAAAAAACAGGCATAGTATTGTAGCAATTTCTAAAGATCCTATCCAGCAAAGTGCGTAAGCCTATGTGTAATGTTGAGCCCTGTGCATGAGTAATTGCTCTAAAGCATCTTGTTTGAATTTCCATAGGTGAGCCAACCCAGCAGTGCTAGAGTAGGAGTCAGGCCAGTTTCCTGGTGCTAAAACATGATGCATTATTGACGTGTTTTGCAGGATTGGGACCACCTCTTTTCTGTTCCTTTTTAATGTAGCAGGTGTTAATATATCAGGTGCTTCAAATTGTACCTCTAAAATATTCATTTTCCTGAATATTACATTTCTAGTCATATTATTTAAATGTATCAGGAAAGCTTCAACTAAATCTTTTAATCCCATTTGATCTACAAACAGAGCTGCAACATGACAGGTTGGATTAATGCATTTGGCATTTGTGAAATTATAAACCTCACATGGCAAACAGACAGCAACTGCTGCTGCTCTTTCCCTTCCACTTTTGTAACACCAGGCTAAACTAAAATAAACCCCTTGCCTACATCTACATTTGATTGAAAGATAGACATGCAGGAAAGGGTGAACTATCCTAAGTGATGGGCTCAGTGGGATATTGAATTTATGTCTACGCTTTGATGCTTCTGGGTTTCGTTTTCTGCTCCTGAGTAGAATTAATTCTGTTCCCCACAGGAGTCGATTTGGTATTCTACATAAAAAACCCCATTTTATTGTTTTAAATCCAACTTTCAGGGAAAGGCAAGAGGTCAAGGGGAGACAGAAGGAATGAAACGTGGAGAGGGGACCTTTTACAACCCAAACGCCGTTAAGACCCTTTTTAATATACTAAGCTCCATTTTGTCTGTCTTGGTTTCAAAAAAAAGACAAGAGCTTTTAAAGGGGCCCCTGAATCCTCATTTCCAATTCCACGTTCTCCCTGACAACCCTTTACCTTGTGTTCTTGACAGTTACACAACTGACAGCATTACTTTTCCCCTTGTGCTCCACAGCAAGAGCCAGAAACGAGACAGCCAGCTCCCCGCAGGGTCTGATCCAATGTCCCCGAAGCCAACAGGTAAAAACCCCCTTGGCTCTGACCCCACACTCCTGCACTGGCCATGGGGAAGCAGGTGAGGTCTTCCGGAGAGCCCTGAACCAACAAAATGCTGCCCAGGCTTCCAGAGACACTCATCAGCATTCAGAGCAGCCACCTCCATGGTGTGGAGGACACTTCAAAGAGCACAAAAGCAAAAGTCTATACAGAGCAAAGCAATGAAAGGGAACAAAGTAGGCGGTCGCAGGTAGGGAGGAAGAAAAGGGCAATGCTATAACCCAGAGGGCTTTGTCTGAAAGTTTGCTTCCTGACAGCCTGTGCCCAGCTCGCAACATGATGTTGCTCCAGATTTTTCAGTGGTCTGAATGCTAAGCTGATGGTCAGCTACGTAATATAGATATCCAGGTTTCCAGACACAGCAAAATCATTCTCATCCATTACACAAAACCTAAGTTGACCACAGTGACACGTAGCTACTCCAGAGGTGTATGCATGTGGCGTGAAGGGATGTTTCACACATCTGTCCATTTTCTTGCCAACATCGTTCCAACAGACGCGCCCCTGGACAACCTGAAGCACCCAGGGCTTGTGCCAGAAAGGTGCTGAACCCCTTGGCCCCAGTACAGTGTCCTTGCCCAACTCCACATCAATGGACCCACAGCGGAGATGTTCCCCACCCTTCAAAAGCCAGGGCAGAGGGGTCCAAAGAGCAATGCCATACCCAGAACCTCAAACCTGGGCCAAGCTCTCATCTCCTGAGAAGACCAGCTGTCAGTTCAAAAGTATAGTTTGAAAACTAAGGACCTGAATATAATCAATATTTATCTTTGGCTGAGTTTGCAGATAGCTTGACACAAAACCTATGACCTGTACCAAATTCAAACTGTGCCTTTCCTTTGAAATCCTCTGTTCTGTTGAAATTTCATCAGCAAAGCCCTCCTTTGGAGGAGGATAAATCCTCCATCAGAAGCAGGGCAGAAACCCCATGGAGAGGCAGCAGGTCTACATGGGACCCAGCATCACACAGGCATTGACTGATTGACCCTTCCTACCCCAGTGGGGATGCACCTATGGCTGTGACAGTCAGGGATGCTCATATTGGGCCCAAATTTGTTTAATCCTGGGGCCCTGGATACCTTTAATGCAGTCCTACTTATAGCCTGCAATGTGCGAATGATTCTCTGCTGTTCTGGCACTAATAGTGTCAAACGGCATTAATTAAAACAAATCGCTTATAAAACAGGCTGGATTCATCAACAATAAGTGAGGAGATATTTTTCTTTTTTTTTTTTTTTAGAATTTTAATGAATAAACAGCAATTCCTATTCATTATTTATCTACTTCTGAATTTTAATGAATAGTTCCCAGTGCTCATTAACAAATCTCTGTATTTATGGAAAACTGGCACTTCATAAATATCAAATTGTGCTATTTTATGTGCCCGTTTTATATAAATATAGAAGTTCTGTAATTATCACTCGAACTGATCATTAAAATTCAAAAGCAGATAAATAAGCCCAAGCTTTCTGCCTTATTATTCAGATAAAACATCTTTCTTTTCTTTTCTAAATGGTTCCCTGTCCCCCTACGTGTCACAGCCTTTCCTGGGGGTAGCATATAGCCACTGCTCATGTTGCAGGTAGTGCCCTTCTGCTGTGTTATCTGGGGCTTCTGCTCTGTGCCCGCAGCACGGGACTCTCTTGTTGGCGTGTACCAGCTTTCTCCCAGCCTTGTCTCTCTAGGTCACAAGATTCCTGGTTGGCATTCTCATTCTACACCGATCCATCCTTTCTTCCCCTGACATCGTTATTGACTTTTGTATTATCACAGCATAAACCACTAGCCATTTTATGCAAATCCGTGTGTTGAATGAAATCCATGTCAAGCCCATAAAATCAAATTCCAACTTGCCATGCAATGTAAGCAGAGAGCTGCCTTTGTTAGAATCAGCTGGGAGGAAAATCCATCTGATCCGATCCAAACCAAAGTAAACCAATGCAATCCACTCTTCATCTGATCACAATCCTCTTTGGAGCACAGAACAAGCCGTATCCTGATCTTAGTTGTGTAAGCTGAAAGCTGAAGCAACGCTGCTGCTATCCCGGCAACTGTCCCATGTTTTTATCACTTCATTTCAGATTAGCGCTTGTTCCAGCATCAATTATTCACGTGAAGAAAGAGTACTAACATTGAAGTAACACTTGAAGAACACACTGGTAACCTGCACTTTAGCTGGCTTCACTACAAGCATTTTGAAACCAGATCCATAGGATAAGCCAAACACTTTCTATATGTATGGTGAAGAAGGTAAGAGACGTGTCCAGGGTCACAGAGGGATTCTGGCTCAGAGGCAGCGCCTACTCAAGGGGAAAAGCACACAGGTATTTAAAAGGCAGACAAAACTGCGACTCTTACAAAGCAAAACGTATATGAACCTAAAAACTCAGGAGATTCTGCAGGTAGATATATTATCAGGGCACTGCAGCAGTCGTGTTGTGTTAAACATTATTCCCTTAAATATCAGACCAATGAAAGCCATTGCATTTAAGATCAAGAAAATTTGTATGTTCCCTGATTGCATCAAGCCATGAAACCAAGGGCTGCCCAGGCTTCGCCTCTCTCTTTAGAGAAATCTGAGTGCAGTATTTTTCCCAGGTTTTTTTAAGTTATGCAACGTACTTGCCACAGTGGCTGGAGATACCTGTGACAAGTATTAAAAAAGTTAAACAAGATGTGATTAGCAAACCTAACAGCCATGTCTCCTAACATTTACTTTTAATTCTTTGGTTTTTCTTTTGTTCAAAAATCCTAATCTCCCTGGAGTTTTGCACGTCAATGCACCTGTAATGAACCAGACTTTGGATCTCAAAGACTATGGCTCCATCTGAGCATCAGATCATTCATCAGGTTTGCCATGGGAAAATTCCTTTCCTGTTTCCTGACTAGGCTGAAGTGGTTCATAATAGCTTAGTCCAAAACTTCCCTTGTGCACTTACTGGTATTTATTTGTTTCTCAGGGCTAAATCAGACCAACACTGTTCCAAATTGCAGTCAACTGAGGCAACACTCTTTACATCACCTGTGAGAAGAAATGACACTTTTCTCCTTTTTTAATCCATTTTAACCGTAAAAGAGTGGAGTTTAGAGAAAGTGTTGAGTTTGATGTGTTTTAAGTCTAGCTTTCTCATAGCTCTTGACATTAAGGAGGACAGGTGATACACTAGCACTTCATCTCTTCCTCGTGCTTTCCTTTGCTTTACATAAGCTTTGATTCTTCTCTTACACTGAAACTGTAACCATCCTGGAGCAGGAGGAGTGTGTTTAGTCTGTGTTTGTACGGCATCTCGCATGATGAGGCTCCACTTCATCACTGTAGGTCCAGAAATAAAGATAAGACAAAAAGTAAGATGGATTAGCTATGGCACTTCCCCGTAGCCATTAAAGGCAGGCTACAGAACCGGCTGGCCAGTCCCTGGGAGAAATCACTGAAATCCCTGCATGCAAACCTCACCTCCCAGAATGATGCCTTTCCCAACAAGGAATCAGCTGTTACCAAAGGAAAAAAACCCAACTCTTTCTCTTACACACTCTATTTTCCCCTTATCTCTTTACTACTTTTTAACTCCAGCTCCACTTTTTCGGTCTGACCCTTTTTCTATTGTGCCGAGCTTCTCCACAGTGCTGGCAGCTGCTATTCAGAGTCTGCAAGGCAGCCGAAGGCTGAAGGTTTCATTATAGCAAAGCCCTCCTAATGTTGTGCATTGTGCATGGTTCAGCAGTGCAGTCATTAATCCTCTCCCACTGCTCTCTGCCACCCCTGGGGGAGGTTCTCCTCCAGGAGGCATATCCCCTCGGCCTGTCGTGTTGAGAGCCAGAAGCTCCTGAAATATTTTTGAATTTATTGTCACAGTTGCAGGAACAGAAACATTTGACTTTTCTGTCTAAATCAATACAGGGTTCCTCTTCTTTTTTTTAAAAGGACATATGCCTACACAACTGCTTCACTGCCAAGCTCTTCAAAAGCGCAAGCAGAGGAAGAGATGTTGGATCATTCTGGTTGTAATTTCAGTACATCTTTCAATTGCCCATCTACAAGCGGGTCAGTCTTGTACTTTTTGACCACATTTCCCCTCCATTCCCGGTTTGATGTTGACCTACTTTCCCATGCCATAATTCACTAATATTCCCCTCAGCATCCAGATAATAAAGTGAGAGGAAAAAACCAAATCTGACTTGCACCAAGCAATTATTTTCACGTCCATCTGTATTCGCTGTGTTAGTGCCAGGGTTTTGTTAATGCACAATAGAGGATAATGAGATCACTTTTTAATTCTCCATCTTTTTCCATCTGAAGCTCTGAAAGCACTGGGGGAAGATAAGAGCTGTCATGTTTTACCAGGGTGGTGCTTCAAACAGCAGTGTGCCTCATACTGATTATGGACATGTGTTTACAGGAAGGTGCAAAACGTAAGTGGATAAATAAATAAATAAATGAAAATCCTTATATTAAACATTTGACATAGATTCAATAACACCTCAGGCAATTTGTCTCCCTTTACAAATGCTGATCCTTTCAACTCAGTCCTCAGTTAACCCCCAGACAAATCCAGAAACAAAGGTGGGGAGACGAAGCAGAGACAGAGGGCAGATGAAGTAAGAGACAGAGGGCTTATTTTACAAATAGCCTGAGCCATACGTATGAAAACACAGCACTGAAAAACATGACACTACAGAAAATCTCTGCTTCAGAACTGCCCCTGAGAGAAGGAAGCATAGGTCCAAACCCTCCCCTGTCACCTATATGTGTGAGCTATACAGCACGACGTCCTCATTGGGGCAAGCCCGCCTTTGTATTTACTGCCGAACCGGGGCTCTGGAAAGCTAGCTGTGCAAAACTGCTAATTCAACTGCAAAGCAAGCCCTGGCCACCCCTTTTCGCACCAAGAGCGGTGCCAAGGCACAGACTGGCTACCATGCCGTGACTGGACAGGGATTGATAGGCCTGAGGGCCAGAAGAGACTATGGTGATCATCCAGTCTGACTCCACACACACCATATGCTGTAAACATTTCACAGATGTATTATATACCGCACAGGACTTCTGGAGGCTTGAACCTAACAGCTCTGTGTATCCTGGGAGTCTGCTGCCTACAAGAGGGCATATGAATGTTTATTACATGTTGGAGCAAAATAACAAAGACCTCAATATTAAACAATGATATCTGAAGCATACCACAGACGGAGAACGTGGTGTGCTAATAGTTTTCTTATTTTTCTGCCTTTTACGGTTGTTATATTCCACAGCTAGCTGTCATTTGCTCTCCCTGGTGATACATGACGCAATGTCCTCACCATCTGCTGCATGGAAATCTCTCTCCATTCTCCTTCCCAGGAGAAGATGTACACGAGATTTTGCATGCCTGCATGTGTGTGATTTGTCCTGTGCCTGTACCTGTGGCAGCTATTTCAAGGAAGCACATTTTGCTGTTGACAGAAGCCATGGAGTGCTGAGGTCTCACGATGAGACCCAGACTTAGGGGGGAAATGGGGGAAATGGGTTTGGGTTTCAAACTCCGCAAGCTTTTGCGGCAAAGACTGACTAGGACTCCAGTGTGACAAACAAACAGGCTGAAGGATGTACTGGCTACATTCAAATCAAAGGACTTAGGAGTGCATACAATCGCCTCTGCGTCAAGCCACAAATGAGGATTTTCTAAATTATCTCAGAGTATGGTCTGGCTAATACTAGAAGCCCTTGACATAGAAGCAGAAGTTTTCCAAACTATGTTTTGTTTAAAACATGATAGATTTTAGCTAATAAAACCACAGTGCATTCAGAAAATCCCAAAATATGCATAACATGAGCCAGAAATAACTAGATGAACTTTCAGATCAGATGTTGTATCATATTCTTGAAGCAATACTCTTGATCTACAAAAAAATTACTAATGAAAGCTCTGAGTAAATATAAGCGAAGTAACTCTACTGCCCTCAGTAGAAGTGGGGCATCTGTTTACATCGGGATTAAACTTGGCGCACACGTTTTTACTGTTCTCAAAGTCCTGTTTTGATAGAACAACTTTCGCATTCCTGAACCTTTAGGAAATTCCCCAGAGTACAGACGCCAGGGTTAGGCAGAGACACACTACTTCAGGAGGTTTCCTAAGTACCAAAAGAGTCAACAATACCATGCCTCATGAAAAAGAAATTACAAAAAGCAAAATTTTAGACCAAAACACAGGGTTGCTTTTTTAAAAGCAGGAGGCGTTTTCAAATTGCCAGGTTAGTATAAATGCAATATAGCCTGGGTTTTTAATAAAAGTTAATTTTTCACTGGTGAACTGATTATGATGTCTCCTGACATTTCTTTATACACAAATATTAACTACAGGTTAATTGTATGTCATTGAATCCACTTGTAATTGTAGTCTCTACAAAGGTAACCTTATGGTGCGTGGTAGTTTCTGGTGTGTGTCTGCGAGCTCCACTATTGGGAGAATTTTGTTCTGGCCTCACAAATGCCTCAGAGTTTTAACTGACTGGACCCGTTGCTGGATAACACTACATTGTACAGATATTTAAAGTTTTTGGAAAAATTTTGTTTGAGCACGTGAGTAGATGGTGGCTAACAGCACGGGAAGAAAAATCAGGAAACGTTTACTACAGCACACAAGTGTGATATGCACATAGACATCTTTTAAATAGAGTAAGTAGCCTCCTCCAGACATATTTAACGAAAGAGAATAAACTCAGCTCCCAAATTACGGTCCAAGTTCACAGCTAAAGTTGTTGTTTTTCAGCTTTGCAGTTGGTACCCTTTCCACATCTAAATACAGCAAAACGTAACCTCCCAAATGCTGGGAACTGGATGGGGGATGAGGAGACCCATCCTCAGCTGCATCCACAACCACAGCTGGACTGAAGTCAACCGAGCTCTGTGGCTTTTACCAGCCTTGCTGTGTGGTCATCTGAACCGACCTTCTCCTGAGGCCAGCAAATGGCTTGGCAGGGGAAGCTGTGGGCAGCTGGAAGAAACGGCCTTGGCTTCTCTACAGCACTTACTTCTAATAATTGGTCATAATTTGAAAGTAATACAGAGCGCAGACAGGCAGCCAGCCCAAACATAGGATAGCGAGAGACGCCCCTTGACTAGCTGGAATATTTCAAGAGAGACATTAAAAAGTGAGCATAGGAGACAGAAACCCAAATCTCATTAACTGTGTCCACACCGTACTTGACCTGAATGGCTCTGGGGTCCTGGCACTTGACTCCTGTGCCAGCCCCCACCGGCAGCCTGTGCTCAGCTTGATTTCAGCTTGACTTTTTACTGCCTGTAAATCCCTTTTGCCCTGCAGCATAGACAGGGTCCTCTGGGAAAGTCATTTTTTCTGTCTGACATGATTGCCATGAGGGAGATCAAACAGCTGGAGACTGCGCAAGTGATGGGCCATGTCAGGGAAACCTGTTTTCAGGATACTGTAACCAGTGGATGCACCTTGGAAATGAGGTTTTCCCTCAGGAATATAAACTGCAGTCTGCCAGACTAACAGGATATATATATAGGAAGCCAATAAGTAATGAAAGAAATAGGTATAAACTGGAGGCAGAGATGATCCACCACCACCAGTATATAGCTATGCCTCGGCAGTAGTACATTTACACATCCAAAGACACATGAACTGTAATGCAAATCAAAGTAATATGGTTGCAGGATGAAGCTAATCTCAGGGAGAGTGTGAGCATCTCCCAGTGACAGGACAGCCCCCACAATGTTTTGCACATCTGTTTGGAAACAGAAAACTTTATGGAAAGAGCTCACTTGTAGCTCGAGCCTTGTAACAGCCACCCCAGGCAGGTGCAGATCTTCACTGAATTTCTGAAGTTTCCACTGGGCTGGAAGTGTATTAAGCTCAATAAATGCACAAACCTGCCCAGGCCGACTGACATGGCAGGAGGTGGAATCAGGGGCTATAAGCTGCTGCTGAGTCACTTAGGCAGACAACACTCCTCTGAAGTTTTACATGTGGCTTCGTTGAGCTTACGGCTGCTTTCTCACCTTTCTTCTCAGGAGCAACTGAATAGCTCAAGAATATTGTTAACCCTGTGCAAAGAAAAATACATCCTGCTTAATGTATCGCGCTCTACAACTACCTGAAAGGAGGTTGTAATGAGGTGGGTGTTGGTAGGACAAGAGGAAATGGATAGCAATAGGACAGGAGGAAATGGCCTCAAGTTGCACCAGAGGACATTTGGATTGGATATTAGGAAAAATGTCTTCACCAAAAGGGTTGTCAAGCATTGGAACAGGCTGCCCAGGAAAGTCGTTGAGTCATCATCCCTGGAGGTATTTAAAAGATGTGTAGATGTGGTGCTTAGGGACATGGTTTAGTGGTGGACTTGGCAGTGTTATGTTAACGGTTGGACTTGATGATCTTAAAGGTCTTTTCCAACCTAAACAATTCTATGATTCTATAATGTATGATTTTGCAGACCCAGGATGTTTCACCATTTCTGTAAATTTGGCAATTTTGCTGTCTGGTCACATTTTCCTCTCTATCAACCTGGGCAGTGTGATTTGTTGCCCTGGAAGAAAATCGCTATTATGTTAGCAGTACACAGCAGCAACAGTTCTAACATCTGACACAGCAGTAGTAAGTTCCTGACCTGACATTTAGAAGAGACTCTTTCTGACTCCAGTGTGCTTTGGAGTAAGCCCTAAAGACCTTGCCCATGCTTTACAGCAGTAGTGTTGCTTGTGATCAGCGCTTGACTCTTCATCTGCTGTGGCTCCTGGGGTCTTTTTTATTCTTTCCGAACATTCAGCTTACAGTCAAATGTCAGCTCCTCAAAAATAAGTGGTTGGCTTGTGGTTAAGGAATGGGAAGAAGAAGGTTCAGTTAACTCCCAGCTCGACCACAGACATCCCAAGTGAGATTGGCCAGATCGCTCAGGGTCTGGTTTATTCCAGAAGCACTAAGCTCCCCTGAACTGAGTTGCTACCTAGTGGAGTTTTTATGTTCTTGGCATACTTGTGAATCGGGCCCTTAATGTCTCTGCTAACATCAACAGCTGTAGGGTACGGACAATCCTACTGCCTTTCTTTTACTTTTTGTAAGCTGGAAGCTCATTAACAGGCACTCTTCTCTGAAGCGCTTGTACAGCACCGAGCACACAGAGCTCCAGTAGGTTTAACAGAGAAGCAAAAGTAAGAGTCAAGGAGCAGAGACCCTCCCTATGAAAGGGTTAGCAGAAGGGGGTCCTCCCACACCCCAGAAAGCTGATCAGAATACACCAGAGAAAAAAAAAAATATTATAATTCTCTCAAACACACTTGGAAGATTACACAGGCTGACTCATGGGCCCATTTAATGGGTTTCTGGCGGAGTGATTGTACCTCCTCATTTGAACTGCTCAAAATGAAGGCAGAATTTTAGTCACACAGAAATTACATCAAAAAGGAAAAGCCAGATGTTTTGTGAATCCCACCACTAATGAGCTACAAGTGCTGTTTTTTCCATTGTACAAGAAAATTATGAATTTTTAAACATATACAAAACAAATTGTTTGTGATTACATTAGACCTTCAAAAGAAAATGGGAACATAAATTCAGAGATGAATAGCATAATATTGGATGCTTGCCTCACTGCTTGACTTCAATAACTTATCTCAATAAATCCCCCAGCAGAAAGCATCTTATGTACTTCAAGCCTGGAGAAGATGAGACATGAATGCTGGAGGAATTACAAGACAGAGGGGCTTTCTTGCAACAGTGAACAAGCTGAAAATTACAAGGTAATGGAAACTCAGCAGGAGGCCCCCGTACCCTGCCATTAGCTAACTCCTACAATGATTGCTGCAGAAATCACTTAGGTTATGTAAGCACCGTACACTGTTTCTGCACGTTGCATCTCTCTCCACCTAAGCACACAGACAATTTAATTAGGCAAGAGGAGATACCTGAGCAACAGGGACTTTGGCTTGCAGATGAAACAGAGCTGCCTCCCTGACTGAACAGCAGCCCTTTGTCCCAACGTGACCGTCAGCCAGTCTCTTCTTCGTTGCACTTCAATACTGGCTGTACAGATCCATTTATTAAAGCGTTTACCATTTTTAAGCCAATATAGCCCTGACCTCCCCAAACTGCACTACTACCGTGACTGTGGAGCTCAGGAAAATGAAGAATTAACAGCAGGAGAGTATTAGGCTTGAGTTGCTTAAAGGGCAATTAGCGGCTGTCTCTTATGCTTCTTACCATGGTCTCATGCCATAGAAACACTTGTTATTCCAGTCTTGGATAACAAGCCAGCTTCACATAAATGCCCCTGTGCTATGGCTCTTATTTTACCAACGAGGAGGTTAATGAGGGTAAGACACTTTTCCAGTATTAAAAGGGAAGAAGAAAGCCAATCCAGCAGGTGCAATATGGCAGAGCAGAGTGGGAAGTGCACTTATAAGGCGGCACAAGAAACTGGGCAAGAAGAAAACACTTCCTCCAAGCAGATACGACATAGAAGCAGAGGAAATCCTCTGCTGAGAAGTTGGGAACATGAAGGAGATACAGGGGAGATCATGTTAGGCTTTCCCCAGGAGCTGGGGAAGGAGAGAGCAGTGGTAATGGCTAATGGCACGTCACTTCGTATTTAGAAAATGACACTGGTGCTGTGAGCGGACTTACAATGCCGCCATGAGGAGGCACAGCACCAGGACTGTGGAGCAGGGGCCTTGATCGTGGGCTCTGCATGCTGCAAAAAGGCCCTCCCAGACAAGGGGCCACCAGCAGAACATCACTGTCCCTCAAATTTTACCCTCTAAGAAATGCTCTCGCCTATCCTCCTTTATGCTATCACATCACAAAGCCATCAGCAATCTGTCCTCAATAAAGGGTCATTTGGTCTCAGAAAAGCTAAGTGAATGAGAGGCCGATGCCAGCCTGAATTTCCTATTTCTTATCCCTCGCTATAAAGTTTAACCCCACAAAACCCTGGGCCCTGTGCCACTGGCCAGGTCTGGCCCTACCTCAATTGAGTTTTAGACACGGAGAAAACAGCTTCTCCTCCAGGGACCACAGCAACCACAGAGAGAGGTTTTACTTATCATAGCAGAGAGGAAACACAAGTCACAGGAGGTCAAACCTGCAGCCTGATTTTTGATCTTAGGTGCTTAAAAGATAGGCATTAATCCATATTTAGGTATTTACATGTCTCAGTGAAATATTTTGGGGCATGACAGCGGAAAGCTTGACTCTGAGGAACTTCAAGCTAGATGTGACTTGACACTTCCAATAGCTGTGATCTTGTATACCCACATGTGAGTCAGGCCCCACCTTGCCTGATGTCCATCACAGCATTGCCTGGAGAGAGGTCAGAATCAAGCCCAGACTGGGGCTGGATTAAAGCATGTCTTAATGGAAACTCTTGCACCGCATGTGTAATTCTTTGGCTCCATCTCAGCTCTCAGAGAGAGGGCTGGGATTTATTTCCTCAGAGGTAGTGCCCTGCATGGAAGCCCCTTCCACGCTATCAGCATGTGCTATAACCATCAGCAACTCCTTTGATATACACTGCTTGCATTTAAACTCAACCCTCCTCCAGCATTTTCCAATCAATACTATGCCCGGATTTCTGACATACCTTGGTATTTTCAGTAACTCTGACAGAAAATGAGAGGTATATTGCAAATGCCACTGAAGCCACTAGATGACATTTATTCCTGTGCCAGGCTTAAAATTCAGTGGGACAGATTGTGTTCTGAGCTGGAGGAGGGAGGGATTTCACCCTCTGTGTCTCAGAGGTGCTTTCATGGTGGTGACTGTTACATCCCTGGTATGAAATACACAGTTATAAAACCTTGTCTCTCACTCTATTCTAAAATAATTGTTTCTCTAAAATCAGTAAGATGCTGGGTATTAATCGTTAAATATTCTTGTCTTTCTTCTGTATCCAGAGGACAAGAAATTTAGAAACATTGGTACTCTATGTGTGAAAGTGAATCTCAGATCCCAGAACGTGCTTTGGTTTTTATGGGTTTCATTTCAGGAGTTGGTTGAATTTTTAACTCAAATCAATAAAATGCATGGGTGCATTTACACACTCATCCAGCTTTCCTGGACATATTAGAAGACTACCAAGCTTGCCTGATTCTAATTAAAAACAGTCCAGTGGGCAATCAATTTAACTTGTACCAACTTGTAATCACAACATTTGCTCTACAGCTCTACAAAAAAACATGGCAAGGGAAGAGGGGCTTCTGTGGGATTTTTGTGGTGCTGCCCTGAAGAACCTCAGAGCAAATCACTTGTGGTAAGTTTTAGTGTGAGAACTGCATTGTTTTAAAATAATCTCAATACTACCTTATACAACAATAAAATGGAAGATGTTGGAAAGTAAGAACTGTAATATTCTCTATGAATCCCCACTTATTCCACTCCTGCTGTCTGACCAGGTTACTTACATGATAAGCTGTCTTTTTTTTTTTCAGTCTGGCTGCTCATTTACCTGGGCTAGGTGTTTCTATGGGCAGATCTCCCATTACTGCTGCTGCTTGAGCATTCGAAAGTGGAGTTTCCTCCTCTTCTGTCTTTCCTCTTTCTCTATCACTATTCGGGCTGTAATGAGGACAAGAAATACGATCAAGTTCTTCAGTTCCATAACCACCCTTCCCTTCTGAACCGACTTTTTATTAAAAGGATTCCTGAAGAGTTATCCTGCTGCTGTTCGACCAGTACCTCAACTTGCACGGTCTGTGCCTGATTTAACCCAACAAATAGACTGTTTTCTTCTCCGTCTTGGCACTTTGTACAGCCAAGGAGTACTTGCAGCCTCAGCGTAACATTATGGCAAGACAATGTTTCCTGTACAATAGAGACAAGCTGAAGTGCTTACTTTTCCCTATCACCGCATGATGATAAATTCCATACCCCATCCCCAGCAGTAGAAATCCATTGACAATTTCTCCTAATTCAAGCTCTGTCAATTAAATGACAGAAAATAAATGACAATTTTAATGGCACTCCATAACTAAAATGACTGTGCAACAATTTTTGCTTTATTGCTCACTTGTGTCATATCAAGTATCACACAATTCTGAAAAATATCCCCAGAAGAAGGAAAAAAAAAAAAAGAAATAATGGAGGAAGGAAGCAAAACTAGTGAAAGAGACCAGAATCTGCTTTCTGTTCTTGGGTTTACACGATTCGTCTCTTCTCTAAGACTGGGCACAGTTCAATGCAGCTGATGAGGTGACTGGTAGATGCTTAGAGTGAAGCTGGTCTTTCGCAGCAATTCACATTTCCATCTTGTATTTGCAATGCCAAGACACTCAGCTATTGCCAGACACTGAGTCAACGTTGGGTTTTCAAAGGAAAAAAATACACAGTTCAAACCTGTGATTTAATAATTTGAAGTACTGCATTGCTGCTGCTCCCTTGGAGACATCTGATGCATAGGAAAACCAAATCACTTACTGTTGACATTAACTTGTTTCAGTAAGGATTCTTATTTGTTCTGAATGATCTTCAAGCACTGGAGAGTGTTAAATGCACACCACCAAGCAGGAAATGATTATAACGATAGTTATTTGTCATACATTCTCTCACCACTGGGTATCTGCAGGATGGATGTTGGACCAGGCAAGAAACAGAATCACTGAATAATTTAGGTTGGAAGGGACCTCTGGAGGTCTTTAGGCCAACCTCCTGCTCAAAGCTGTCCCAAATAGATCAGATTGCCAAGGACCTTGTCTGTTTTAAATATCTCCACTGGTAGAGATCCCATAACCTCTCTGGTCCTCTGCTCAATGTCTGATCACTCTCATAATGAAATTGTTTTCTTTATATCTGGAAAAGTATATCCAAAAGCGTTGTATATCTGGAAATGTTTCCTTATTCCTTTTCCCTTATATCACTGCAATTTCCTGCACTGAACACTATTTGTTGCCTCTTCTCCTAACAGAGGTAAAGCTAGAATCAAGCTGTGTGGAAACCTTTGACAGCATCAGTATTTTGCAATATTCTGTAATAAGCAGGTCCTGTGCTCATATCCACAGATGTGTTAACTCTTACCTGGATCTAAGGTCTAACTCTGAAGTTACTAAAGTTAATGAGTTTTCCCGTTAGCGATACCTAACATCCCTTGATGTCAGTGACAATTTGTGAATGCTCAACAACATTTTTAAATTATTAAATATGAACTCAAGTGAAATCCCTACTAGCTGGGATTTTGATGGGCTATTGTATATTCTGCAGTAACTTGCACTGTCAACCAAATTCATGTTTTCACAAAAATAACAGGGATCAGTGAATTTACTAGAATGCCTGAAGCATGTCAGCACAAGAGACATGACAGTAAAAAAACTGCTATCACCAGCTGAAGCATTGAGCTCAGTGGTCTGAAAGCAGCTGTGGCTGGTACTTTGCTTATCATTAAGTGTGAAGCTGTTCAGTTTCTCTCCCAATATTTGCTGCTGTAGACCTCAAATATAATTCTTTCTGAACAGGAAAGCACTCCACAGATTAATCAGTTCCATTCGCCACAAAGGCAAACTGGTCTGCTTCATAATTGATTTTCCACAGACAATTGATTTAAACTTTTCAAACCCCTCATGATGGTAGGATTAGATCTGAGTCTTTACAGTGCCCTACAGTTTGCAGGGCGAGCTCTGAGCTACATTTCTCTTTCACAGAGTTCTGTTTAATTGGACGAAGGGGACAGAGTTCAAGGGCAAGCCAACAGAAGGTGTTTTATTTAAACATAGCCCTAAAGTACCTGTAATGAGAAAGTGTGTCTCTCACTCCCATATATAAATGACAGAAGCGATGTTTCAATTCCATTTACCTCTCTTGGCTAGGTGGTTAACACAGAAACCTGATGTATTTTATCCTATAGCATTAGTTCAGGGAAATGCGTTTATTATGAGTTCCATTATAATATACTTAGCACAGTCCTTACAAGTGATGACTAGAGGTTTATTTAGGAACTAATTCAGCACCAACTACAGTTAAAAAGAAGATTTCACATGTCAGTGGAAACTGCATTGGATCTTTACTGGCTGTTACGGTTAAAAATAATCGGTAATAGGCTGAGGGAAAGCAATTAAACATTTTCACATGCAGCTTATTGGCATAAACAGCATTACTTCTCCCAGTGCTTCATTGTTTCCAATAAGTTTTCTTAGGATAGGTGGGAAATACCAAACCTCCATGGCTGCTGTGTGAATACGTTTCCTTCTGACAAAAGTTTAGTTTGGCATTCCAGAACCGGGAGTTCCCAACAGCCACTAGAAACATTTTCACCCACATTAGGATGGTGAAGCAGCAGCAGTAACGATCCCTCTGCCCATAGGGCCACGTAGCACAGCCATCCTTGTTTTGTGGCTGTGCTAGGTGGCCCTACGCTCAGTGCAGTGCTCAGCAGCTTGCTGGCATGCAGACAATGGCGTACAGGCGTTCTGGATATCTAGGAAGTCTTTTTGCATGCCACTGCCAAGGCCTGGCGTTGTCCCTGACCCCACGGTCACCAGCTCCCTGCTGCACTCTGGGCTCTCCCCATGCTCAGCTCTGCCCTGGTTCTGGCCCAAAGGTCTCTCGCAAACACCCCCAGCACATTCTGGGAAGGAGCAGTCTCCCATCCTTCCCAAGGGTCGGACCTGACCCAGTAGCTCCCTTTTTGAAGGCAGATTATTATGCTCAAGGACATATAAACACCATCTACCACAATCACACATTCCTCTCTTCCTACTATCCCCTTTCCTTTCTCTGAACAACTCAATCCCATTTTCCCCTGGGAGTTTGACCCAGAAATGGGTCAAACAGGTTGCCCAGAGAGGTAGTGGAGGCCCCATCCCTGGCAACATTCAACGTCAGGTTGGACAGGGCTCTGAGCAACCTGATCTAGTTGATGATGTCCCTGCTCACTGCAGGGGGGTTGGACTAGATGACCTCTAAAGGTCCCTTCCAACCCAAAGCATTCTATGATTCTATGATTCTAAATAGGGCTTGACATTCAAGAGAGGAAAAAAGCAGCAGGGATTTCCACATAGTCCATCTTGCTTTTCCATCTGCACACAGAGCCAGAGCTTGGTTTGTGAATGCTATCCCAGGGGTACTGCAGTATCTGTCTCCAGATAAAGCTGTGATAAATTCACCAGTGGTCTTACTTGACCTGTCAGCCCTACGCCAAGAATTCTACCAGCCCTGCCTGATATGAAGGGTGTCCTGTGCAGTGCCACAGGAGGGGTCCCCACTTTGCAAGACAGTGGAAGCCCCCAGCAGCTCTGCGTGGGTTTTCCACAACCATTTTTCATCTGTAGTGCTCTGCAAAGGGATGATCATCTGTGGCCTCACTATGGATGGGGAAAGCAATGTGGAAGGTTTGCCTGTGCTCATCCCAAGGGAAGCTGTGGGCACCGGCAGGGCAGGACAGTGGCTCCCCCTGTCCCTGATGTGGGGCCACTGTGCATGGTCGTGGATTTCCAGGCCCACCAGGGAACATCTGTCATTGCACAGGCGGCATCACCAGCGCTGGGTGGACAATGGCTCAGACAGTTTCACAAGTTCAGCGATGACCCCAAGACATTAATTCCCACCCGCTGTGTTCACGTTCCTCCTTCCTAAAGCATAAACTGTGGTAGCCAAACAGTCTGACAATAGTGTCTGAGCCTGAAACAATCAGCTCAGGACAAAGGCAAAGATAATTGCTATTGTCTTCCCTAACATCATAACCGCATCAGGAAGAAACAGGCTCCCACTCCCTCTCCTCACCACATAAAATTGTGCTGTTTGTTTTTCTTCACAGTGACACTATTAAGTTATTCTGAACTAATAGATGAGCCAGTCGACAGAAAGGTTACTCCTTATGGCAGCCATGCAGGACACCCAGCTGACAAGGTGTTTTTCACATTAGAACAGCAAGGTTTTTAGTAGAATGTAAATGTCTTTAATCACCCAGGCTAAACAGCACTAAGCACAAGTTCAAGGTGACTCCAACAGCTCCTATTCAAAACCTGCATTTTCATCTTCCTTAGATTAATTCATATTTTAATTGCTCATATCACTGATTGAAGTGCTAGCGAAGGCAGCACTTTCATTCCTTTGATCTCCTGCTTTCACTACACACAGGCAAGGTTGGACGTTAGGCAAACCTACAAAATTGCTCTGCTTCAGGGGAGAGCACGTGGCACAAGTGTGGAATGGCTGAAATCACACAGCATGAGTGGCAGCAAGGCCTGGGGACAGGCTGCCTCATGTTTCTCCTGTTATCCCATACATTTAATTGCTTACACCACTACCAAAACAAAAGAGGCTTCATCAATTTTATCAAAATTTGAACCAGGAAGATACTCGGAGAATCCTTTTTTTGCAGTGAGCTTGCAAATTTCCACCCTGCAGATGCAGGTCAGAGCCCTGCACATGGTCTGTAAAACAACCTGCCCCTCTGCCCCTTGCAATGTGTGGCTGTGGCCCTGAGTCTCCCATCCTTCACATGGAGTTAAACCAACTAACAAAAATACCTCTTCCTGTGCAAAGACCAGTCGGTAAGCCACTGCTTCACAAAGAGGACAAACAAGAACAGCTGCGATAAATGTAGATAACATCACAAGTAGGTTGGGGAAGGGACGACGAGACCTTTTGTTCTTGCCACAGCACACCAGTGAGGAGCTTTCAAAGTAGCTGAAAGGAGAAAAATTCAAAGCCAGCAAAAAGAAATATTTTTATACAGTGATTAGCCTACAGCAGTCATCGCCATGGGATGTTCCTGAAGGAAAAGCAAAAAAGATTTGAAAATGCATTGCAGATACATATGCCTATCATGGCTGTCTAAAGTCGATGGCTGTCAAAATGGGGAAAGGGATCTTAATATTTTCTTTCAGTGTGGGCTCCTGTGAGGCGTTTGTTCCTCATCTGTCTGTTGCAGGTTTCAACACTTACAGTCTAAGGTATCTGATTCTGATGCCTGTCAGACAGAAGACCCTGAGCTAGAGCTGCTGCTGGTGCACCCAGCCTGGATGGTCCTCTATTGCTGATGAGTACTGACGTCAGTAGTAGCTCATGCTACTTAGCAGAAGTACCAGCTGAACCATATAGCATATAAAAAAAAAAACCAACAAAACCAAAAAAAACCCCAAAACCTGCAACATTGCATATTTCACTCAGAAAACCTAGGCACAACTTTTTTCCCTCCTTTTTATTCTGGTTGCCCAGGAGCATAGCATCCCTGAGGAGCATCCACTGAGGACATGAGCACACCCCTTGGCAAGTGAAGCCTGATCATGTCTGAAAAACATACTCATGGTTAAAAAGCCAATGTTTCTGTGTTAACAGAGGAGGTTTTGCACAAAGCTCTGTGTACACCAGCTATTTCTGCACATTTCAAAGCTCCAGTGAAGTTATGCATACCAGCAAGAGCATTCTCTCAGGCTCTAGACATGGGGACTGCAGTGGGACCACAGTCTGTCCCTGCACTGGGGGTGATTCTTTTGGAGAGGAGAGAGGAGCTGATGATGCCTCTGGGAATTACCTGTGCCAGCAGCCCCCATCCTCCTTTCAGCTGGGACAAAGGTCTTTCACATCAGCCTGTCGCTTTCCTCCCTGCCAGACCAGTTTGCCCAACTTTAGATTTGCACTTCCTCCTTTAATTTGATTAGTGACAGCTGCTATTATCTGAGGAAATCTAAATTGCCTCTTCCTGTGCTAATGAATCACTGTACTATGTGTGTGGGGATTAAAGAACAAGATGGATTTATTAATACACTTCTAATTAAAGGGACAGTTCCACTGTTGCAGTGGCTTTTGGTGAAGGGGTTGTAGCTGGTTTTGGAGGTGGAGAGGAGAGCCACAGGGTGTCACTTCTAATTACAAGCCACATTTGTACCTATATGTTTTCTCAGACTGCGACTAGTGAGGGGAGATACTAATTTACATGCACGGAGCAAGGCAGCCATATCAATGGGGATGTCACATTAAACTCTCTTGTCTGCAGGAACCAGTTCAGGTCCAGCACGGTGCTGCTGTGGCTGCACCGCCTGTTCCAGCAGCCAGAATGACTTTAAACTACCGATTGCCTGGAGGTGGGAAGATGTACAGGGGAAAGGGTCATCCTAAATTGACTTCTCTCCTACATGTCTTCTTAAGCATCCTTTATTATCTATCAGATAATAAATCACAGCTATCTGTCTGATTAGATTTTGGGTCTGACTGAGGCTAACCACTCCTATCTAAGATTTTTAAGTTACAGTTGCTCAGGCCTCTAACATGAGAGACTTTAATGATTTTGTTTTCAAGGTAACTGGGCACTTAAAAAATCACCATCTAGTTTGTAAAATGCTAGTGAAGGATTTTGTAAACTAAGCCTAATTACAGCAACAACAGACCTGTTTGCAAGAAGATGTGATCTGAATACTGATGCCCCAGAGTTCCTCTCATTTAGTCTGCTTGGGAGAGTGCAAATTAAAAAAACCATGCTTGTATATACTCTTCTTATCTCACACCTAATGCCAGGAACTGAGAGAGATGGCTTCCAGCCTCCCTTTACAAAATATAACAGAGCAACATGTCTCCTGCTGTACAGCAGAGAAATGGGACTGGTCAGGAAGGGCCTGTGTTCCCAGGTTCTACATCTTCTCTAATAACGTTGTACTCTAGGTGGATTATCCATCACCATAAAATCATTCATTCTTTCAGATACAGTTAATTTTAATGAGGCTGGCATAGACTAACAAGCCATTGATTCACATTTACGGATACAATAAACAACTCCTGATTTCTTTCAATCTCTACACTTGAGCGTGCTAAATAGATTTAGCCAATGCCGCATGCTGGACACACGCCCACCTTATTACTGGGAGATATCCAAACATTTCCTACAAGGTTATCATTGCACTTCACCACAGAAAACGAGAAACTAAGAGCATATTGGTATGAACAGACCTGCAGGATAACTTGATTTCCTGTAGTCATTTCAAATAAATGAACAAGATTCAGTCTTCAGTTATCACTTTGTAAAGCTGACTCATATCTCCAGGAAAAGCCTAAAGAAGCAGAAATGCTTTTCATTGTAGATTCTCTCTTTCATTGAAGGTTAAAACATTAGGGGTACCCAGACTGCTGTTAAAATGGAGGAAGAGGCAGTCCCCAGCTTGATCCCAGCTAATTTTGCGGTTGGGGAGCTCACTGCTGTGCTCAGTAGTACCTCACACTGATAGCAGCAGAACCAGATGGAGAACCCAAAACTGCTATTCAAAACATAAGAAAAAAAAGATCTTCAAATGCTTCTGAGCTACCTGGCCCAAACCACTGTGCTCCATGCTCCTTTCATTTAGCTGCCTGAATTTAGCCTGTATGAATCACCCTATGATAAATCTCTACCCAGACTTGATATATAAATTACGCATTTTTCAGCACGTGAAAAGGGCAAGTCCCAGGATTAGAAGCTAACCTGGGACTCAAAGCATGAGCAGTCCAGTCAGTCTTGTATTACAAGGCCAGAAGGGTCTTCAAGACAACATATAATCTATTCCCTTACTTATTTGCCTATATCCTGGTGTTACGTTTCAGAGACACTCACTTGCCCCAGCTGCAGGGCCTCCCAAGGCCGTCTGTTCCAGTCCTCACCGTATATTTCACGAAAAGCTTTTCGTAGCAGGCAATCTGAATCTCCTTGGCTGCAGTATAAAGCCTAAACATCCTTGTTCTATCTACCGCAGATAACAAGGACAAATTACTCCCTTCCCCTTTTTAAGTGTTTTAAAGATGCCTCCTCTCCCCTTAGCTGTGCTCTGTCTTAAGTACGTGCTCTTCCACAGGCTCCTTATGCTTCTGCTCTCCACTGGTAACCATGGGATGACAGCACTGTGCCTCCCTTCCTCAGAGGGACAAACACATTTAGAAGATTATGAGTTCCAGATACTACTGTAGGCAGTATGAGTTTTTTCAAGGTACTTTGAAGTGATGGATATAGCATTGTCAACTGTAAATTTAGCTCAAGCATTGGAAAACAAGAGCATTTCCCTCACAACAAATTCAAGTGGTCTTCTGTATCACCCCAAAGTCATCACGGAAAGCGACCCCGCGGTGTGCTGCTAAGTGACTACTACAGTGTTCCACCGTCTTCAGCTGAAGTCAGGAGGCCAGACTATTAAACTAAGTAATAGAAAACTTCTATGAGATTATGCCACTTGATTGGACATATTCTACTCGTTCTTAGCTGCTATATTGAGAGGACTGAGCAGCAGGCATGCCTTATGCATGAGGCTCAACTGGATGCAGAGTGAGCACCAACATGAAAGGGGGCCTGAGGGGGCTCCCACTGCGTGGACAGCACAGCACACGTGCTGAATCAGGCCCAAGTAACAGAGGAGCTACAGCTCCTGCCTTCTGTCAACACCTGCATCATTCTGACATGCAATGCAAACAACAATTTCTCCTTTGCCTAATTAAGAGATGTTAATTTAAGTGTGGTTTTCAGTGTTTGCTTAAAGAAGCACAATTACTTCTGCTTTCACAGCATAAAATAAAAATCTCAAATAAGCTCCAAAGACAGGGCCTTGGGTTTGGGTCACTAAACAAACAAACTGGCTTTGACTTCCTGGGATTCACAGATCATAAAAACCTACTGCACGTTATGTTCTTAGAAGACAAATTCTCAAGTCTCAGGGGAACATCTAGTAAACAGTACTTTAGCCCCCATCTCCAACAGGAAGTGGATGTATGCACAGATCAGACAAAACTGAGTTTTTAGACATTTAAGCAATTTAGATGTCCATGTTTCCAGAAGGTGCAGAGCAAGAAAATGGATGCTCAGCTTTTTTTAAGCATTTAAGTGAGGGACTTAAATTAGAGCAACGTGGCTCCCCATATAACCTATGCAAGTAAGCAGCACTTGCTAAGGTCTGGCCTGTCCTCCTCCTTCCCCAGACTATAGAGGGATCTCCATGGCAGCCACGTTCCTAGCTTAACTGCTCCAGTTCTCAGTAGGATAAACCTGGTTGTAATTGTAGCAGAGTCTTGAAACAACCTGGAGGATGCATCTCTTTTCCCCAAATCCATTCAGTTCCAAGGGAATAGGAATTACTACAAGCACTATTTCTTGCATTCAGCTGGAGAATATGTCTAGAAAAAATGAGTAGCTGTCACATGTGATACATGGGTTTGCAAAACAAGGCTTAAAGAGACACTTGGGAAGCATGTGAAAGGACACAAGCCCAGAGAATGAGTCTCTAGCCGTTGTTCCTTCTTCCTTACTCCTTTATGTTGCAAGGCATGCAGAGAAGATGAGAAAATGAGGATCCTTCTACGTACAATAAAGAGCAGATTCAAAGTAAATATGGAGTGGGTACTCAATAGAGCTGTCACAAGAGCTATGGATACACATAATCCCCATCGCATCTACAGCGTCGCTGTGCCTGGGGCAGTTTGGAGGTGCCCCAAGAACAGCCTGTGAGTACCAGTGGGGTGCTGAGCCCGAGGCTCCCTCCTGCAATTTGCACAGGGGGGACCTGCCAGGGCAACATCCTGCAGTGTTAAATAAGCTCCTTAGTCAGCATAGAATTCTATTGTATTCTATTCTATTCTAAAATGAAGGAAAACAGGATCTGAAATAGACTACTTTACATTCAGGGCTCCAATAAACCAACACTGTAGGATATATCACTATCAGAGGGTAAGGAAAGGGAAAAAGAAGCTAAACCTTGGTATTATTAAATGCAAAATGTAAAAACATTTAAAGTGACACCTCCATGAAGAGAGCTTTTAAATTATTCACAGTCAATGCAATACAATCCACAGCTAATTACAGTCTATACATGCAAATGAAAGTAATGATAATCATAATTACTTTGCACTTATATACTGTAGCAATTTTCATCTGAAGACCTCAAAGTCTTTATAAACATTAATTAATCCTCCCATCACCCTGGTGTGCGAGGTAACTGTTACCATAATTCTCATTTTAGAGACAGGTAAACTGGGGTTCAAAGAGGTTAAGTGATTTGCTCATTGTCACATTTTGGTGCTGCAGGTGGCATCAGAACGGATGACTGTCTCATCAGAGGATAGTCATTACACACTACTGCCTGGTTACAGGTGTTGGTGCTATGGGAGCAGAGGGGTGTGGTACATTGAGACAGGGCAGGCGAAAGGCAGATTCTTGAGCTGAGGAACAAGAATTTGACAAAAACACTTCACTTATACTACAAAGACAGCACCATATTTATAGCGCACCACACTGCAGTAGTTCCACTGCTGAGATCCATACATTGACCCTAAGAGCGCTGACACTGATTTTAAGGTTTCATTTTGCTTTCCACAGAGTTGTTTATTTTGTTCTTTTGTTTTGTTTCTTCAAAGAAAATCATATCGTAAACCTTTGTCTAGGAGACAGGTTTGCAGAGAAAACAGCAAATACCAGAATCACTGCTGTGATCAGCTTTGGTTTTATCTAATAAAGAGCATTTATTTGGACTTTAAAAACACAAAGTGAGAGAATACTGTGCATTGCTGGGAAACGGAGCTGAATTTACAAAAGTTTTTGGCACATGGGCTCAGATCAAGCCAACCAAGTTAGTCCTGTGCCTTCTGGTTTCTGCACATAGGCTCCAGGCTCTCAAGAAAGCTTCACCACCAGGTAATGCTAAGCACAGAAGTTAAGGCAATTTGGGCTGGATGCATCTGGCAGGCAGACACCTATGGGCTTCACAAGTTAGGTATCTATCTCCCACTGACATCCCATTAAATTTTGAGACTCTGGAGGAAGAAACATTTTACGGTGCTTCTGCAGCACCTGCCATAGGGCAGCAGTGAGACAACCTGATAGGTGCTACCACAATAAAAGTAATTGGTCTAATATAACACAGACCCCCCAGGACAAGTTGCTGGTTCTTTCTTGGGCTAATGATCTGAGTCGCAGAATGCAAAAGATGAATGGACTTGAGAAATCCCCTTGGCAGAATATCTGACAGTCCAAAACACAACAGAACGTAACTTCAAACTCCTCTCAGCTGTAATTACTTTTCTGGATTTGCATCCCGTGGCTCAGAAAACGCACTCAGATTTTGTCCTTACCCACATTTCTAAAGGCCATTGTGTGTTAATCATTGTCTGGTACCATAAAATGCAACAGCCATCAATATCAAACCTGCCAACTTAACAGACTCTTGTAATGGGTACATTTCTATAGACCTACACAATAAGACTAATTGCATGGGCTTGCTGTAAAAGCCAGAGGTCGTTTGATTACTAGCTGTTTTGTACCATGAAAGTGCACATTAATTATTTAAAAGATGGACTTATAATTATTGTAAGCTCTAAGTAATTACCTATAATTTTGGCAAGTGTTAGAAAAACTGATAGTCTAGCAAATTCAGGTTTTAGTCATTAGTAAGCTCATAATTACATTTAAATTGCAAAATGAGAATTATGCAATTTATCTCCCCAATAATGCATAAACATTACAGTGATTGTAGGTTTTAATGGACTATATTATTACTACAAAAAGCAGAGCAGTGATGGGCAGTGAGGGGCAATTTGAGTTCATTGCTGTTATTTTACATTATAATTGCTTATCAGTGACTGCACCGTGATGGTTCTTCTCCTTGATTAACATGGGATAAGTCCACTTCACCCATCAAACTGTACTGGAAAATAACAAAACTTACTGAAGAGTCACTAAAAAGAAGTGATTAATCTTATATCAATACAGGACTAATTGCTGTAGGTAAACAATCTAGAAATCACATATTTGCTCTTTCTCTATCCCTTAAGAAAAGCAGAATTCCCAAGTCATGCTGTTTTGGGTAGGGCTGCTTTCAGACTTTTCAGAATCTGTTCCCATACACTCCTCACCCACGCCTGAGGCTACTCAGTACTACTCCACCACCTATAAAGAACAAGAATGAATAAAAAATGCCACCAATTAATACATACACAAGAGGATTTTTCAAATGCTGCTATTCCAAAGCAGTCTGTGCCTATCTAATATCTCAGCATGTCAATGGCAAAATCCATTCGACATGAGAAAAGCAGTATAATGACTAGATACAGCTTACCAGACAACAGAATGGGTCTGGAAGAGTAAATTGTTCAGCATCATTCCAGAAAGAGGAACTTTCTAACAATAATAAATGCAAACCATCAAATCTGATCATGTAACTATGGATGTGTATGCTCTCATGCTTACAGATCACCATCTGCCCCTCTTCAGCAGCAGGTGCTGCAGGTGTTCACAAAAGAGTTAATCCCTGCTTAGCAAGATCCCCAAAGTCTTCTTAACAGTGGCAGTAGAGACTAAGTAGGAGAAAAGGAGCGCAAGATCTGTCTGTGGCTGGGACACATTAAACTGGACCATGGGACAGCAGTTTCCAAAGCATACAGTGATGTCCTAATGAACTGAACTCAAAGGAAATTTTACCATATATGGTCATGAGGGCAGTAAGTTTGTTGCAATTTAATAATGCCATCGTTCCTTTGGTTTCAGGTGATGGGTGAAGTGATTTCTATGTGTGGATTAAGCACTTCATCTATCAAAGGTGTCAGTCACACAAGATCTAGGAGCAATACTGGAAAACAGATTAGGATAGAAATGTAGGATATTTTTTCCAGCTGAAAATGACTACAATTAATCCATGTTAGGAACTAGGTGAGGCAGACGGGTTTACATCCAAAACACAGTATTTTCAGCCAACAGCACTTCTCTCTACAGCCAAACAATGATATTGGAGTTCAATACTTCCTGAAAAGAAAAGGCAACACCAACTGCTGTGAATCACTCATGCAATTTCCTTATGGATTTCCACCTTCCCTGTTACACAGACTTTTCAGAAAATTGACCAGAGAGATTGGTAGAGATGAAGACCATGCCATTTGCCTTGAAATCAGGACCTGCCCATGCAGTTAATCATTTCATGATTTTAGTGTGACTCTGGTCTACAACAGTCCCTCTTGTCCATGTAAAACTTGTCCCCTTATGATGTAAGGAGAAATGAAACACTGGGGCTGTACTTCCAGGCTTGTCTGCAGTGAGACACTTTTCACACTGTGTGTGCCTTAGAAGCTGGAGTCCTGCCAGTACAACTGGCTCGGTTTGACACCAGGGAAATTTAAGAGCTGCTTTGTATTGTTATTTTACAAGCCCTTATACAGTGTTTGTTTTAAATGATGTGCTGTGTGATTTAGTGGTGTTTGCTGAAATGATGAAAGCCAGTGCTTGATGTGCTGTACTGTGTGACTGTTGTCTTCTCCTGGAGATGAGATACTACATTTCACTGGAGTTTCCCAAAAGGCAGCAGGAGCATTAGCCTTTGGGGCACCAGAATTGCTCAGAAATTCCAAAAATAAAATCCAAGGGAAAAGAACATGCCTATAGCCCAGCTCTGCATGCCATTTAGCAGAGCAGCTCTTCTGGATGATGGATGGCAGGCAGGCAGCTGCCCTGTGCAGTGGTCATTACAGGCAGGGACCCACAGTAGCAGTAACAGAGCCCACACCTCGGTGACCAGGGCGGTAACGCCAACAGCACTGTAAGAGCCGTTCCGAGAGCATGCCAGGAGCTTGCCCCTACACCGCTAATGTCAGCGAGGGTTTTGTTACTTGCTTCTAGGAGCACGGGGTCAGGCTTTTATTAGCTATACATTTGAAGGCCTCGGTCAGATCATTTCTAGTGTCAATACTCAGGCTGACCCCTACTCCCCCTTCCGTGAGTTGCGGCATGAAGGGTCTTCTGCCTGGACAGCTTTGTTGAATCAGGCAGATGTGGCTGGTGTATATTTCTCTAACAGTGAGAACCAAAGTCTCTGCCCCAGAGGGCAGACAGGAAAAGAAAGAATTACTTTTTGTCAAATGATAGGCTCTAGCTTCCTTAAGAGCAATACAGGATCATCCCTTGGAACAAAAAAGCTGATGAAATTCCTGCCCTGTATAACTTCCAACTTGCTACAGGGTAAGAGTTGGAAATAACAGGACCCTGGGGACTTCCATGCCGCTCAAGACATATAGTCCAAAACCTTCTCTCTGCCAATGCCCAGTATGACGTGCTTCAGTGGAGAGGCACTAAGTCTTACAGGAGGTAAAAAAGGGATAATGATACCCCACAACACCTACTCAAGGCTTCAGCCTAATCCCCATTTAGCAGAGTTTCGCCCATACACTTGAGCATGAGAATTTATACTCCTTCCAAGCCTCTTTATTAAGTAGCTTAATTCTGCATCAAAACATTCAATGCCTCTTTGCACCTCCCTAAATTCCAGCCCTTTGTAGGAACTGCGAATTTATATTACAGACGCATCAAGGCTTTGAAAAAACTTCCTTTCTCTAGCAAGCACTCTTTGAACTCTGGTTCAAAGGTGCGTCTGGTCACAGGTCAGTGAGAAACCAGAAGGCATCTTAAGAGAAACAACTTTTCAGCCAATGCACATTTCCTCTTGGATGATGACAGCGATGGCTATGTGGGAACACAGGATCACTGGGCTGGCAGAGACTGGATGGGTCACCGAGTCCTGTGCCCCGATAGCAGAGGCCACTACCTCACATAATCTCCTTCATACATGCTTCAAGCTGCATCTCTAAACAGACAGTATTTTTGCTCCCATTATTTTGATATGAATGCTGCTCTGTTCCAGAATTTTGTTGCTTTAATGGTTAAATGCTGTCTTATTTCCAGCCTAAGTTAATGCATGGTTAACGTGTATGTTTTGCTCTTAGCCAGTCCGTTCCTCTCTCTGCTCTTTACTCCCCTATGATATTTTTAGATAGCAGTCAGATCATCTCTTGGTCTGTGATTTGCTAGACTAAACAAGACAAACTCTTCAAGTCCTCTCTCTTACAGTAGGTTCCACTTCCCCTTGATCATTCAGTTCAAGTTCACCTTTCCTGGATATGACTCACTGGAGTAGTACTGGAGTTTCAGACACAGACAGCTTGCATGGATACTTCCTTTCCCTTTGAAGAAGACCTTCATCTGACAAACCCCAACATCACATTGCCATTTCCATAGCTGCGGCACATTGGCACTTCCCATGATCAGCTAGCACAAAAGGAAATTTGCCTCATTTGTTTCTAACTGATGTCTGTTAATCTATCAGGGAAAATTCTTGCTATTAGTCCAAGCACATAACCCCTCACTTCATATTTTTAAATTGTAGCAATTAACATTGCAAGCTATTTAAGACTGTATTGGTGCAATAAAGCTGTTTTGTTACAACTGCTATGAGCCTGCTTGCTCAGATTCTTCCTACAGGTTTGGCTTACACAGCTGCAAGCTACCCAGACTCTGCCAACCTCTTCACTGTTGGTCTTAAATGAACATAAGAGCTACTCTCCAAAGGCCAGCAGTAGGAGAGAAAGAGATGTGGAGCCCTGGCTTGGCTCATCTCGGGTGAGCACTACATAGCCCTCAAGCCTCCAGGGAGCATGCAAAATACAGTAACGGAGCTACCCAGCCCATTTTGCATGTGGCTTATGAAGAGAAAGGTCAAACCTTTGCCCTGCCAGCAGCCTAGAGTTGAACTGTCCATCAGGTAGGTCTGCAAGATATTGCTGCCTCTGAAGTCACCATCCTTTCTTTGCTGGGCAATGAGCTCAGCTAGTCCAATCTCCTTAGGGTTCCTCAGCAGTCTGTGCCACCCGACTCCTTCCAGAGGAGACGTGTATTGTACAGAAAGCCTGCTCTTGCTTTCACAGGTACCAGAAGCTTGATAGGCCTAATGCTTGTCTTGGTAACTCTCAGTCCTAGAAACCCCAATATACAATTATTTCAAACTTACTTCTGTTCTTGCTGATGTCCAGGGAAACATTTTGTAAGTAGCATTTATATCCCGTGAATTAGCACAAAGGCCCTTTCTTTGGTTTTACAGGCACAGCAGCAGTAACCACTGGCAGTGCGCTGTATATTAGGATGTACTAACAACAGATGGGTTTTTAGGGACAGAGTCCCTGTCTGAACAGGGGAGTAAATGCCTAGTGGGAGCACATGAGGTGTCTGCCTGTGCAAAAGCCACCAGTGACTCTGCTACCGGAGAGGCTGGGCTACCAGGGGACTGGAGGGAACAGCTCTGAAATACCCATGACCAGGTTTTACAGCCTGTCTGGGTCTGAGAAAAGGCAGCTGAGCCTCATTAGTGAATCAGCCAAGCAGGACAGGTAGCCTCAGGTTACACTAACGAGCCAATTAAGAGGACTTATAAAGGAAGCCTGGCTGGGTAACAAGGGAGGAGAAAGCCTGGCAGCACTGGTTGGGGAGGCAGAACTGTGCAGTTGAAGATAGGCTGCTGCATAATTACCAAAGCTTTTTGCATTGTGGCATCGGGGGAAGGGTAGCCTTAAAAGATTAAAGATGGCTGATTTGGGGCTGAAGTGTTGTTAATTTGTCTCATCAGAGCCTGAGGTAAACCAAATGGCAGTAAATAATGTTATGCTTGCTCTCCCTGTAGGCCCTACCTGAGTCCGTGCTTAACCTAACACCCCTACACTGAGTGTCCCAGGATCCTGCCAACACCCTTGAGGCCTTCTGAGATAGCTGGATGGGAAGGTTGCTCAGCATTTTGCCAAGTGGTTTATTGTGGCNCTTGGTAACTCTCAGTCCTAGAAACCCCAATATACAATTATTTCAAACTTACTTCTGTTCTTGCTGATGTCCAGGGAAACATTTTGTAAGTAGCATTTATATCCCGTGAATTAGCACAAAGGCCCTTTCTTTGGTTTTACAGGCACAGCAGCAGTAACCACTGGCAGTGCGCTGTATATTAGGATGTACTAACAACAGATGGGTTTTTAGGGACAGAGTCCCTGTCTGAACAGGGGAGTAAATGCCTAGTGGGAGCACATGAGGTGTCTGCCTGTGCAAAAGCCACCAGTGACTCTGCTACCGGAGAGGCTGGGCTACCAGGGGACTGGAGGGAACAGCTCTGAAATACCCATGACCAGGTTTTACAGCCTGTCTGGGTCTGAGAAAAGGCAGCTGAGCCTCATTAGTGAATCAGCCAAGCAGGACAGGTAGCCTCAGGTTACACTAACGAGCCAATTAAGAGGACTTATAAAGGAAGCCTGGCTGGGTAACAAGGGAGGAGAAAGCCTGGCAGCACTGGTTGGGGAGGCAGAACTGTGCAGTTGAAGATAGGCTGCTGCATAATTACCAAAGCTTTTTGCATTGTGGCATCGGGGGAAGGGTAGCCTTAAAAGATTAAAGATGGCTGATTTGGGGCTGAAGTGTTGTTAATTTGTCTCATCAGAGCCTGAGGTAAACCAAATGGCAGTAAATAATGTTATGCTTGCTCTCCCTGTAGGCCCTACCTGAGTCCGTGCTTAACCTAACACCCCTACACTGAGTGTCCCAGGATCCTGCCAACACCCTTGAGGCCTTCTGAGATAGCTGGATGGGAAGGTTGCTCAGCATTTTGCCAAGTGGTTTATTGTGGCGGTAGACTTGCCCCTGCCTACCAGGCAGGGAACAGATGTTAACTGCAAGGTTGTTGCTGTGTTGCACAGTCAGCTCAGGCAGATTCTCACTTGTGTGCTGCAAGAGTCCTCTGCAACTCTGCACATCCAATGTACATGACTGGCCTGCCCTGTGGCTTGCAAGTCATTGTCAGGAGTTGTGTCTGGGGTGGTGGTGAAGTGAGAATTCACCACAGTCAGGTGGTGAGATCAGAATAAATACAATACTTCAAAGTACCTGTTATTTTCCTGCAATGAAACACTCTTCAGTCACCTCAAATTCTACGATCTTTGCATTGCATAAGAAGGTGATGTTACATCTACTTTAATTGTGTCAGAGATATGCAGCTCACAGGAAGACCTGTGGTGTCCCGACAGCCCAGTGGCTCATGGAGAACAATTCCATCATACAGCAGCTCACAGTCACCAGAGACCAAATCCAAATACACCCAGTGTTTTACAGAAAACAAATTCCAACCTAAATCTGGCCAAGTTCTCCTCTGAGGGTGGGAATTAAAATCGTAACTCTAAAAAACCTTTCCAATTTAATCCAGTCACAAATCTGTCTAGACAGTAGATCTGGGGGGGCAGAAGGGTGTTGGCCTTTTGGTTTGGGCTTGAAGTAACAATGATTATACAAACTGAACTCTGTCAATCCATTTGCAACTCATACCGGAAGCTATTTTTGATATCTTCAAGCATCCATTACAAACCAGAAAGCCCAGATCAATCCACTGAGATTTAATCTACTTTGGTTGGTGAATTTCCTACAAGTTCCCTCCAAATCTGTGCAGTGGATCTTTGGCCAAGAGTTAGGGCAAGTTTTATGCATCTAGTCCAATGTCCTGTTTCACCCGTTGGCCAATATCCAGTGCTCTTGAGTAATTCCTTCTGCATGAGTACTACTGGAGTCTGGTAAGCAAAAAGGGCCCATAAAACTGCATGATCATTTTACAGCCATATGAGAAGAACACAGACAGCTCTGTTCCGAGTTAAAGTCCCCAGCACACTGCTAGCGTTAGATAAATAATAATAGTTGCTTGCACCAAGGTGCCTCAGCTGGAAAGAATCCCAGCTTAATCTAACGGAACAAAGCTGCCTACAGGAAGAACAAACACAAATAGGTCCTGCGACACCTGACTGAGCACCAAAATGCATATTCCATCCAGATGACTATCTTCTGAGACCACAACCTGGAATGGCAAATGGCAAAACCCATGTTTGTGTTCAGCTCATCTGAATGATTGCATGACAGAGTGAAATCAGATCTACGTGGCTGAATACGGCTTAGGATCTAGCCTTAATAATCTTTTTAAAAGAATTTTTTTCAGAGAAATTGAGCAGCTCCACTTTTCAAGTGCAAGACAAGAAAACCATAAGCTCTCACTTCATAGTTTTCGCAATAAAGAACACAGATAGTCGTTTCTTTTTTAAACAGATGGATACCACTCCTACCTTGGAAAGGACATGCACTGCCCTTTGTAGTTGAATCAAAGTAAAACTGAACGGATGAAATAAGACTTGCCAAGCACTAAGTATTATGGGGCAATGAAAACAAGTGGTGGTAGTTCTGAGAGCCCTGGATTTGGGTCTAGAAGAGGAGAAAGAGGGGAAGACTTGTTCTTATGAAACATTTCAAGGACTATCAATTTGAAGGCTACTTAATACAGCAAACCCATTACCTCTAGTTTATCCATCAGGATGTGGTTTGGCTGTTCAGCATCAAAATCTGCTAAAAGACTCACTGCAGTTGCCAGGGGGTCAACGAGTTTATTGTTTAATAAATGTTGGTATTCAACTAAATGACATGAAAGAATTTCAAAATTTTACTAGTCTAAGGATTGTACAGAGCTAGAATATGGCTACGTATTAGAAAGGATCTGTGGAATATTAGTTAATATTCTATACTGTTCTTCACTCAACTCCTACAAAAAAACATTATATTAATATGTCGTCCTGCAGATATGCTGAGATTGTCAAAGCTGCCTACAGAATTTGGCACCCAAATTGCACCAAAGCTATTGAAATTAGGTGTTCAGATGTCCCAAGTAATTTTTTTTTTTTTTTTTTTTTA
>VYZW01023686.1:106854-149269 GCA_013401315.1 Balaeniceps rex
ATAAATAGTGCTTAAAATAATACCAGAAATAAGAACACCAGAAGATGACCTTGTGGCAACAGCACTGAGATTCAGGCAATCTAGATGCAACTGCTCTCTCCCACACAAATTTCCTGAGTAAACAGCAAGTACACTGCAGTATAACTGTGGCCCCAATATAGAATAGGGATAATCATTTTTCTCCATCTATTCTTAGTTAAAAAGAAAATAAATTTAATGAGGACTTGGACAGTGTCTTCTGATGTCAGTATGTAACATTTAACTCCATACCCCAAGGATACTGTTAGGGCTTCCATATGTTAATCACAGAGAATTATAATCCGAGACATCACAGGCTGCTTGGCATTATCTTTTCTTAGATGAGCGCGGTAGCTGATTATCTGAAAGGCACTACTTCTAAATCCTGCATCACTTATATCCCAAGATCATCACAGTGATAAGAACATTACTTCTACTAAGAACTACCTTTGCATGAAACCCTCTTGATAGAATCACAGGTGGAATAAGAAACTTTCAACTGTGCAGATATTGAAATAAACAGAAACAGATTTTAATACAAGATCTTCTATACTTGACAAGGAAAAAAAATTCTGAAGACTTTTGAGACCTGCAATACTATTTCTTTTGTCTAATGTAGGTATAAAGGTTTTCCCTTTCACAGAGAGTTTTCAATGATTAAATCTCAGGGAGATCAAAAGAGACTTCGAATTTAACCAAAGAATTTTTTTCCCCACATGGAAATGTTTTATGAATCTTCTTTTAAACATGAATCTCTGAGAAGGTGAACAAGGAAAAGATGGTCATCTGCACAGGCTTTAAGTAAACCAGAAACATACAGAAGCTAATGAAACATTAAGTGAAAATGTCCCTATCTTTAGCTACTTAACTCCTCATATCTTGCTCTTTGGAAGCAAAATGTAAAGATAACAGGAATAAATCAACAGTTTTGAGAAGCTGACACTGAGGTAGCATTTCATGCAGATTGGTTCATCACTAGCTCCTGTTCGGTCATGAAGATCTAATCTCAACATCTTCCGACCCTTTTCCATAGTTCATTACTTTCTAATCACTTATGGCCCTTATCGAAGAATGCTCTGAGCTTCTTGGACTGGAACAAATCCATAAATCAAAGACAATAGCTTTTTTGCTTTCTTTAGCAGCCTGTCTTTTCTGTATAATCTCATCCATCTGTTGAATTTGAAATTCACTTTGTGTATGTGTATATATATTGCTAAAAAACTAAAGAAACAAGGGAAAATATTTTTAGTACAGAATAAATTGTCCATTGACTTTCTGAGCTAGTGTGAGGCACTAACCCTGGCATCAATCCAGGGAACCATGGATACCTACTGCAATCTGTTATCTTGCTTGTCTTCAGCAGAGTTTCTCAGTACTCCTTTATTGATATATAGTTTCTTACCCGTGGGTAGACAATAGGAAAAAGGAAGGCTAACAAAATAATGAACTGACTATTTCGATGGCTGCCTGTAGTTTTCACTGAAAATTTTGCAATGCAAATTAAGAACACATGCTTATTAACCATCAATCTTTGTGTCAACTTCTGAAAGGATATAACAATCAATTTTGATATTTATTTATCTTCTGGATTCCAAAGAGGGCTCTTTCCTCCTAATACTCTGCAGTAAAATCATGCTTATTGGGCCACATTAGTGACTTACAGATAGATTTCTGCTCTTTAAAGAAGATTACATGAGTGACATTTGTTCTAGTAATTGTATCTCCTAGATCAGTAGAGCGCGATGCATACAGGGCCTTTAAAATGGACCATCACCCAGGGTTTAATGGATTTAACAAGGACTGAAACAACACCCAGGCAAAGAGGGTGAGAGGGGCTAAGATGAGAAGGGCTGCTTCTTCATTTCAGCTAAACAAATAGAGACTGTATTCTTCTACTTTCAATAACAAACTTGCAAGACTTGTCAATAAAAACAGCAGGAGCTAGAGCAGTGCAAAACGATGAGAAGATCTAATGTGCACTCTGCTCACCTGGGGTTTGGAGGCGGTGGTGGGGTGGTAGGGTCTTTTTTTACATATCACTGCAAGAAGAAAGTTTCATTTTGATGGAAATGAGGCAGAACCTGTCTACTGAAGTAGCTCAGGAGCCATTTTATAATTTCCCATATGCAGGACTGACTGCAAGGGAAGACAGTGGACAGGGCAGGGAAGAAGAATATGCAGATTGGGACAGAGATGGGAAAATCTGTTTTTTAAAAAAAACCAAACAAACAAAAAACAAACACACTTGCAAAGGAGCGAGATACAGAATGGGCTGTGAAAACCTTGTCCTGCTCTACTTTTTTTGGACATCCTTTCCAAGCCTGGGCTGGTGAATGGAAAAGACAGACAAGCTTCCCAAAGCACACAGCAGCACAGGCCCAATGCAGCAGAAAATTCCACAGTGTCTGCACACACCTCCTACTTTCTAACTAATAATAACAGCTCTTGTGAAATGGGTAAATCACTCTCTAATACAGGTATATAAACACTTCCAGACTGGCATTTTGCTTCACCCCAGCGTGGTTTTGAGCTGGGTGTATTACCCTAGATATGTGCCTGAAAAGAAACTCATGCTCCAGTCCTGATTCAGAAGGAGCTGATTTGATATATCTAAGACAAAACATCCATCTGGGGTTGAATTTACAGACTAAAAGCACTGGAAAGCAATAGAAATCCACAAAAATAAAGATAATACAGTTCTGGAATATAGATAAATATAAGACATACACGGTAAATGAATTTAAATTTCTGAGGCAACACAAAATGTACTATACCTCACCTCTGTGTTCCCTTTACTCAGACAACTTATTGGGATTTATGTGGAGCTGTCTAACATTCATGACATTCAGACATCATTTATCTCCTGATGCACAGCCAAAGTCAGCAGTGTTATTTAGGAGCTGAACAACCAAGGGATAAAAGCCAAGTTGCTTCTTAAGATGAGTCTCATTTGAAAGTCTTTAGATAATTAATAGACGAGTTTACTCTTCATTTTAAGTTCTTCTTTGTTGTAAGTAAAACTGACAATGAAATTAAGCCTACTTGTAGTAATAGCAAAATAACAACTACAAATACTGTTCCATACCCTTGGCATATTTCAGTTGCGGCACCAGTGTGTGAGCCTAAATACTTGCCTGGTGTGAGTCAGTTTGGCTGGACAGCTGCTCTGTGCCACCTCTGAAGAAGCTGCATTTCTCCACTGGGCAAGATAATATACAGCTCAAGTACTTTATAGTTTTGAGACCTCTCTGGACAAACAATGCTATAAAAGATGTGCCATGTCTTGTCCTTAGTAATTCGTCTCACTGTCAACTGGTTACCATAAAAAAGACCCCAGAGCAAGTGAGGGGTAAGGTAAAGAAAGCCTGCTTAATAGGTGGGGTGATGCTAAAAGTATGCCTTGTCATCTCCAGTGCTGGGTTATTTGTAAAAGTTCTGTCCTCTCTAAGGACCTGGAGGAAGAACAGATATATCCTGAAATAAATACAATGCCTACATTTTCCATCATATCTTCTGACTATCTATATGACTCTGTCATATTTTCCATCTTATCTCTTGTTATATTTTTCCATGGAAGTCAATAAATAAGCTTTTCTTTCTTTGCTTGTCAGCAGTTAAAAAAAACCACAACCCACTTCAAGAAGACTATTTCATAGAATATAACATCATACATAGACTATCTCAGGCACAAAAGCAAAAGACTGTCATGTCCAACTTCTAAAGACTGTATGAAGGATAACTTCCTTTACATGCTTTATCTGACTCTCTTTTCCTGCTTTAAAGATGGTTTTCAGGTTTACTTGGGAAAAAACATTTTCCCCAGCTGGGGGTAAAAAGCACAGACTATCCTGAACTGTCACCGTTGCCCAAAGCTCACTATCAGAGTGCCAACCTAAGCACATGCTGAAGGGACACAATATTAGAGCACAGTCTGAATCAAATGGGAGACACCCATGTCTGGGATGAGACTTTAGAGGAGTTAAACAAAAGTACTAAGAAGGAAGAAATCACTTTTTAGACTGTTCTCGAATGGCTTTCCCAAGCTGCATCTCCACAGAGGGACCAAGCAATAACCCAGGGGGACAGCAGTCACATCCATCTATTTTATGTCAACCCCAATGCCCAAAGCACCTCCTATTGTTTGAAGATGCCGCGTATTTGGTGTGTCTGTCTGTGCAAGAGAGAGAAAGAAAAGGAAGGTTATTAAAAAAGCAGTTTGGCTAAATAAGGGAGCTCATTATGTGTGCTATTTTTGTTCCTCAAATGTCTGCCTTCCTCTCTTTCCCTTGAGGTTTCTGGAGAAATCTGACAATCAGGGCTGAGGTTTACTGTCAGCTTCCATTAGGCAAATCAACCGAGCTGGGGATGGGGGAAAGACACGGGGAAAATTGCCCTAAAAGTAAGCTGATTCAGCACCAATAACATCTTTGTGCCTGTACCCACTACCAAAAATTACTCAACTGAGGTGCTGTCCCATAAATGAGTCCTTTCAGAGCCTCCTGCGGTCCCCCTGTACCACGACGTGAAACACCGTTTTCTGTCAGATCCTCAGAGACAGGCACAGCTAACAGCAACTGCTTTCAGTGCTCTGACAAAGCAAATGACCTTCAGCGTGTTCACCTGTCATGGAACTCATTTCTGTGTTGTAATTGATGTGTAAAAGTGATCTTTATTACTTGAACTAAAGACACATGAGCCTGCAAAACACAAGACTTTCCCAAGAATAAGAACAGACTCTCTGGACACGGAGCATTGGATTTGGCATTTCAAAATCTCAACATTAAAAAAAAAAGAAGGAAAACCTATTTTTCACTTTTCCTTTAGAAAATACCGATTTTCCATCAGTAATTTTAGACGCATTTCATCAGTTTATAGATAAAAAAGGAATGTAAACCGTTCTCCACAGAATACAGTTCCAGTTTTAAGCAGAAAAGGTTTCCACCTCTTATTTTTTTTAACCACCTTGCTCACAAAACAGGACATTATTTCAAGGAGAGGCCAGTCTCCAATACAATGCCATTTGTCCTGGTTGCACCTTATACATCTTCCAGGATCAGTCACTACACACAGATATAGAATAGAAAAGAAAAATTGGAGTCATCTGCTGTAGAAAATACAGATCTTTCCCTGGTTAGAAATAGTGGGGTTTTACTGTAGAACACAGCTATTTGCAAAACTGTAGCCATCAGGGCAGGAAGGCAGCTTGTACATTATGGTTTCCACAGCAATATCACTAAGAAAAAATATTCTCTTCTCCAGCTGTGAGATGTCTATGAACTGTAATCATGCATGTCGTCTTCGTCATCAAGCAGTTGTGAGGCATCATCAAATCAAATTCACTGTAAACAGGGGATTAAATTAAATTATCTCTCTCCTCACAATCACAGAGCCATTTAAATAAGCCCCCGACCCACAGAAAACATCACCAGTGTAGCCACAAACACAAAATGAGATTTAGGAGCTTCCACAGCACCTGTGACTTGAGGACTTTTATGTGTTATGAATGCCAGTTAACTTGGCCATACTGTACCTCCTTGTGGGTATTACTGTTTCAGGGAATCATTGTGTCCTTCACAGAAATGGAGAGACCTGCTCAAAGTTTTGAACAAACTGGTGGAAATGAGATCTGAATTGCCTGCCATCCACCCATCCTCGTCTGGCCACAAAGGCAGGCACCCCTCCCTCTCTTCCACGTGCTGCAGGAGACGCCAGCAGCAAACCTCTCTGTGGGAAACTCCTGCTTGCTTCTGAAGGCTTCAGCCAGGGTTTAAGCTTCCAGACTCAGGAGCATTTCTCCCCTCCAGTGTACTGAGGGTGACTGCTATCCCCTTCCCTACCAGACTCTAAAGCAATACCAGCCCCAGACAGCTACCAGTGAGATAGTGGCACAAAAGAGAGGGGGAATGAACCCTGTGTGCAGGGTGGGGACATATGTCCTCTGCAGGGCTGTAACAGAGCCCCAGACAATTTTTCAGGCTCCCAGACAAGCTCCAGGGCAGGAATGCCACAGGGGAAGAAACTCCTTATAGAAACTCCAGCTTCTCCTCAGCCAGACACCCTTGCACTCCAGAGCCTCAGGACTTGTCTCTGTTCCTGTCCTTGTGTCCTCCTCAGCACCTCTTATCTCCAGGTCCCCAAGTCACCGATGCCGCCTCCTCCTCCTTCCCTCTAACGCCACAGCTTGTCCAGTGCTAACAGCTGGCTGAAAGGCCCAAGCCAAGCCACTTAAGAGTCCACTGCTAAAAAGTAACAGATGTTGTTTCCAATTCCTAAAGACCACTTGAGACTAAGCAGGAGGGACTTAGTAATTGTCTGAAGCTGGATCTATACCGAGAAAAGCCGAAGTTTGGAGAATAAAGACTGTGTTTTGCCTCTCAACATGTTTTGCTTTGCTGTAAAGCCCACCATATGCACAAGATAAGTTTTGTACTTATGTTTAATCAACTAAAACAAAAAACAGACAAAACTTTGCTAGGATGGTTCACGATGATCCTCTTCCACTCAAGGATTTCTAAATTAATATTTTAAAGCTTAGAATAAAAGCTTTCCAATATATCTAAGTGCTTTGAGCTCCTAAGTCTCAAACATAAGCATTTCAGTGGAAAAGAAGTGATTTTTAAAATTAGGTTCTTCCCATTAAGGAGTCCAAAATTTCAGTCTCCTGGGCCTGGAGTTTTTACTTTTTCAGGAAAAGCACTGCTTCATTTCATGGGTTTGAGAACTGCTGCACAAAACATTAAAGAAATAAAAACTGCAGTATTTGTTTTTTGTCAGCATAGCAATGGAAAAACAACCTTGCCTAAATCTTCATCTATTTCTGACAGGGTTCCCATATACTGTAAGTTACTCCTAAGGAACAGTCTCACATCTACCTAAGTGAGCAGGTCAGGGAGGCATGAGAGTCTCAGCCGGGGCAGGTCCCAGCCTGAACTGCCCTGACTGGGGCTCAGAGTGGCCCATGGGGCAGAACTGTCCCACCAGAGATGCGAGGGGCTCTGATAGCCCCAGAAACACCAGGAAAGGCCATTCTGAGATGGTCCCACACCACAGGAGGAAAAAATAATTTCTCCCACATGAGAAGACATTCCTGCTACACACTCTTGTCAGGAGTCCATTTCAGAGCTGAAGCTTACAGGATAAACCATTCAACCTACAAGGAATTGTCAAAAAATGCAGCTAAACGGCAAACACATGTACGTTCCAGGCATTTCCCTGAGCCCCACTTGTTCTTTTTTTAGCCTCAGGAGAAAAACGCATTCTTCTGCATAATTTAGTTCCTCAACAGAATTATGCAGAAAACTGCAACTAAATTGCTTTTCCTGATTAAAACCAGAGTATTTTCTATGCTCCCCTCCCCCCCATTTCTGGATTATTTGCTTTTTATCCTAGAGCCTCTTCTCTCTAGATGTGACTCTTTAATTTTGCCTAGGAAAAAACCAAAGCCCCATCTGCTCCTACCTTTCACAGCACATCCTTAGGTGCGGGCAGGGAGATCTCCTTCCCACTGCCCCAGCCCCACCTCTATAAATAGGGGTCATGGCAGCCCACAGGCTGATTCTGTTGTGGGTCTTTCTGGTTTGGGGGTGGGCTTGCTTAGGTGAAGGAAGTTTGCTGATGGAAGGGGCGAGGTATTTTATCTCAGACAGTGAAATAGCGGCTTATGCTTTTGGGAGGTCTACAGGTAGGTGTTTACAGGGCTGAAAAAAACAGTTCTGTATCAGGAGCTGAACAGCACAGGTGTGTCAGCACAGGCACTTGTACAACAGCAGAGCCAGGTTCAACTGCTCACAAATCACAAGGCCCAAAATCAAGAATGAATGACCTGCATTTGGATCAAGTTACTTGCTGTTGTTCAGGTCTTCTGCTTATGAGTGTAAGAGATTAATCTTAGCAAACCTGGAAAAGGGATTGGGGATCAGTGGTTTGTGGGAGAGCAGTTTCACCTCTCTATGAACTCATTTCCTTGTGCAGTAGTGATGTAGTGCTTGTATTTGCATTTAGCTCTGGATGAACATATTGGCTCAGCTCTTCAAAACCCTTCCTTTGGAGACCAGTTCCAGCCCAGAGACTGGTTATAAACCTTTGTGTGCCCACAACCATGCTCTTAGCAGAAATGAAAAATGGATGGATTTTCACTTTCATTTAACATCTTTGCCTGGTATGAGGAATCTGATGTGATTAGTCAGTGCTGAGCCATGCTTTATGGCGTCTGCCTGCATCTAAGAAATTAGGGCTATGGCAGTTAAATACAGGCACACTCAGTATTATTTGACAGGCTTTATTTTCAGAATGACGGGGCTGTAGTTTTCTGGTTGTCTGTGCTTCTTCCACTGTGGGGTGTTTAGCAGCAACAGTGCAAATGAAAATGCAAATGGTGCAGCTCTGTGGGGATCTCTGAGTTTTCCTTATAGTAGTATGGCCGTCTCCCTCCTCATTCTTGTCTTTATTAATCACGAGTGTAGTAAGTGGAAACAGGCTCTAGGTCGTGCTTCCGGATGAAGGCAGCCAGAAGACATGGGACGGGGGGCAGGCGGAGGCTGTTGCTTAGCCATTAAATCCTCCTTGTCAGCTGATGTAGGTTGTTTGGGTTTTTTTTTATTAGTGGACAAAGATATCGCTACTGGTCTCCTCTGCATCTCTCTCCAAGCCCATCCTTTCCCCTAAACCAGGGAAAGCAGCCTGTGTAGCTGCGGCGTCTATATTGTTCACTGGTTTAATCCAGACTTAAGGAGTGTCCCTCATTTTGTGGTTATGGAGTTACAATACACAACAAAATGTCTAAAGACACTCTAAGAGCACTGTGAGTCCCTTTCCTATAAGCCGGCCAGGTGCTGGCAAATGGAAAGCTAGAGAGTGAGTTCAGGCAAGCAGCCTTAAACCTTCCTTAAACAATCCTTGTTTAAATACAGAAATACACGCCACAACCATTCAACACTGAGTCAAAGTTCTCTCAACAAGTCTGGGTGAAAAGACAGGTTTTGAAGCATGTATTGAACACTTGTTCAAGCCCTCGTTCTGGTAAAGGCAAAAAGTCGTACTGCCAGGAACCTGCCCTTGGAGAACACATGTCCAGGAGTTGCTTATTTGTATACCAACTCAAGTGCCACTGCAGGAACAGAGCTGACCTCTCATGTCTCTGCTCTACAACTGGGCTAATACCCCTCTACACTGACTTGAGCTTATGGGTGCTCCTGGGGCTTATTCCTCTGCCTTGTACTGACCGAGTGCAACCAAGTCCCTGGACAAAAGTGCCAGGGGCCAGAATCCATGTGGAATAGCTGGGTCTAACCATTGGAACTGTGCCTATTGCCATCTGTGTACAGCAAGTCACAACGTCACAGATTTCTGTATATTCAGGTTGTGCTAATTTTATCAGTACTGGTTGAACTATGCACTTGGTATCATTCTGTTTATCATTCATGTCTCTACTAATAGGATACATCAGCTATTATAAACCCATCACTGCAGAGGCTATTGACACATCTAATGGGTCAGAAACACACCTCTCTTTCCGAGTAACAGATCGTTAGTGCACTGATGCTGTCTTTCTTGCTTGAATCCATTAATCATTGATCTTCAGCTTAAAACCTCAAATGAACTATTTTCTCTAATTTGGCCTATTTTTTGCTCACTATTAACTTTGCTCGTGATAGCATTATGTGGTCTTCTAGGCTTGTCATAAGATCCCGGTAGGAAGGGAATTCCTTTAACAGGAGGAAAGTAGGAGTAAAATATGTCAATGGAGCAATTTTTGACTGGTATTTTGAATGAATTATAAATGGAATGAGAATTCCCAAATTTCTCCGAATTAGTGACCTTTTTTGTTAGTTCCTAAGTTAATACATATGATGGCTCCCCAACAGTAACTAAAACAGTAACTACAGATAAACAGTATTTAGTGCTTTTATTTGCAAATTAGTCGTACTATTAGGCCAGCTTTATTTCTGATGATACCTCTGCAAGGTGTTCTCTGAAAAGAGGGAACCAAAATCATCTAAGGAGCTTCTGCACTGTTCCCTTGGGAAATAGTGGTTTTGCTCCCCGCTTTAGACTTGGCATTGCATTATTGCAGGTAATAGCCTTTCGTGAGCGGTGATTAAATGCACAGGTTGAACAAGGCTGTACATATTGTGCTTTACATTACAGCTGATTACATTAAATATTCCAGATTCACAGGGTCCTCTCAGTATACACAATGCTCCGCTGAGCAGACTCATCATCAATGTTTAAATACTCTTTCATATCAAGCTGCTAACAGCCCTATTTGATACATAGCAATGGTAATGATGTATCAGATTGCAATACGTTTTACCCTTTCACCAACATTTTCTGTAACTACAATCCCATCTTCTTTCCCTTCCTGAGCCCACCACACTAAGGAACCTGGTGTTACAGTCCACACATCTACTCTAATCCCAGAGACCTGCCATCCTGCTAACAGAAGGCAAATGGCCCTTTGGTGTGATGTCAAGTAACTACACATCCATTTGGCCCCTTGCCTTAAGGGCTTCTCTGCGTCGATCACAACACACTCCAAAGCTCCTCCTGGGCTAAGTGCTTCCTGGAGGCCTTCTCCCTCCTGCTGGAGATATGAAGCTTAGGTCTCGTGTCTTCTAAGCTGTATACCGGCCGATGGAGAATAGGCATCCTCAACCCACTTTTCCAAGCATGTTTTCCAGAATGTTTTAAAAGGAGGGGCTGCGCAGCCTGTGCTGGATGGTACATTCAACCAGAGCCCATGTGCATCCTTTCCCGTGCCCCGAGCCAAGCTCCAGTCCCGCAGCTTGAATGGCGACAGGGAAGGGAAGGACGCCTCTCCACAGATACTAATAACTGAACTTACAGCAATAATAAAACATGATATGCTCTGTTAGATCTTTCATTTGAAATAAAATCCTGTGACACAGAGATATCATTATCATTTTTATCTCGTCAGAAGTAAATATCACATTTGTGGGTAAATATAATAGATCAAAATGGATGCTTCTTAGCAAAGGCATCTGTATATAATACAAACAGTGGAGATTAAAGGGCTAACAACAACGGTCTTTGCTGCTGAGGCTCCAGCAGCACCCTGTGTGCATCCCCAGCAATACATTTACACGGAAGATTTTAAAACTAAATCTACAATATTACTTCTTCTCCCCTGTCAATAAGCTGGTAGCCCTAGGCACACATGCCAATGGAAAAGCAGGCTGGAGTTCAAAGATGTGGCACACGAAAAAGTAGCAGGGATAATTTTCACCTGATATCACATCATCAGAAACTGCTACACAAAATTATTGTGAATTATGGGGGCCTGCTGTGCATTTGATTTCCCACAGCTGCTACCACAGCAGTCACTTTCCTGAAAATTAAGTGCATGTTTCATCTGCTCACAGGAAGGGAAGAGGGGAAAAAGGTAAAGAAAGAAAAATTTATGATGGAAAACCCACTGAAAGCTCCTGTGCCATACCATGAAGCCATAGCCTGTTTCATGGCTGTACTCTGGGACAAGCGGTAGGGACACATGGTACAGTGGCACTGGGCAAGACAGGTTGTGTCAATCAGAAGTGGAGCCAGAGCAGACCTACCAGAGCTGTGTCCAGCAACTGCAATATGTTCATTCAATTTAACACTCCCTGCAACTCACTTCTGTCTGTTATCTCCAGCAAGGGACACTACACAAAGCAGATTATTCCAGTTTCTCTCCTCCAAAGCAGGCAGCAGCATTAAAAGCCCTTGCAATTGCCAGGAGGTGTGCAATAGCATAATTAGAGTCTCCAAGCCTGTCGGAAATGAGGGGCCATGGGGGAGTGAGGGGAGGGTGTTTCCTACGTTCCTACATGTGAAACTGCAAAACAAAGCTCCTTCCTAAGCACTTACTGTGTGATCACTGTGCCTGATTTGAATGCCCCCGCTTGTCGGGTTGGTACTGCTTCCCCGTTGTGAAGCTGACAGGGCACAGCGCTAGACTGACAGCCCCGAGCCTGAGCAGAAAGGGAACGGCACAAATGTATTTCCCTCCTCCACCCATTACCATTCTGCTCCAACAAATGTTGACCGGAAAAACCATGTGTTTATTTCATTTTCTGGCAGATTTTACTAGCGTGGAAACAAAGATACTTCAATCGCACTTTTGCGTCCCAAGATCGCCAAGTGCTTCTTTGAGTGCTAATTAAATTTCACAACCTCCTCAAACAGTAGGTGAATCCAATCTGACATTGCTGTAGCTTTGTTTCCTATGGAAATGAAGCAGAGGTGCCCGTGCTGGCTGTCTGGGTGTGCATCTGCATGCTCTCCCCCTAACATGTGCTGGAACCACTGGGCTATTTAAAGATGATGTGACAGAGAGGTAGAACCTCCAGAGAAAATTAATCTCCCAAATTTTTTTGTGGTCCTGACCAACATCACTTCAGGGTGCAGAAGGGAAAGGCTGTTGTGTGAGTTCATCGGGCAATACAGGCAGAAAATGCCTCAGCCATGGAAAAGCTTCAGCCAAAGCTTGTACTTTCTTGGACAGTGAACCGAGAGAGATATCCGGAGGAAACTGGACTTGGGACATTCTGGCTCACAAAACAAATTGTTTATGGACCAGAGGAACATGGATTAAGCTAGCGAAGGGCCTTCCACCAGCTCATGCAAACCAAGCCCAGATCCAGGACCCCAGTTCAGAAGCCCTGACATTTCCTTGGGCAGAGTGATGCCTTGAACCTGTGATGCTCACAGATATGATCACTACTTTGATTCTTGCACTGCTCCCAGTACCATAGGATTGACCGCGTGTAAAATCAGGAGCAATAAAAAGGTCTTCACTGGGCTTCTTTTTGTGTCTGGACATTTTCTTTTAATAAACTGATTTTTACCCTAGGCCTCAATTTTTTAGCCTTTTCTTTTGAAAAGAAGATTGGTATGAGTCCTTAGAGTAAAAAGCGGTAACAGTGTTTCTCTCAGAGGACTTTTTATAAGGTAGAATGAATATGGATCCTGAGAAAAAGTGAAGAAAAGGCACTGTGATTCCTGGGGCAATTTCATCCACACAGATGGCCCTCTTCAGATCTGTCCAGGAATTCCTCTGGGGTTTTGGGGTCTTCATCTTCATACAGGAGGTCTGAGAGGACAGGGTTCATCTGAGATAAGATAGGAGACTTACAGCTGCCACCCAATTTCCATCAGCACTTGTTTTGCAAAGAGCCAGGTCCTCCCTCACTATGAAGCTGAGGCAAAGAAGAAATTACTGGAACTCATTCTAACAGTAAATTTACTTTGGTGTCAAGCTGGTATTTAAGACAGATACAAAGCTATTCTGTGGGAGTCAAATGAACAGGGATTGGATTCTTATATAATATGGAAAAGGATTGAAATTGGGGGTTAATTAGGAGTATTAAGTACAGTTAAAGAAAAACAGAAAAACAGAAAAGTGCAAACACATGGTAGTACCTCTTCAATATAGTATGCAGTCAAGTGGGACATTTTTTGCCTCTCTGAAAGAAAAAAACTAGTTTGAGAGGCAGCAGTGGGCATTTCTGTGATCTGGATTGCGACTAGCAGGGAGAGATGGAGTGGGATGAGAAAAGGAAAGGAGAGGGGTTTTGCTTTAATTCAAAGCGTCTTGAGCTGTTAAAATTTTGGCCCTGCCTAGATAATAATATTAATGGAAAAAACACCCCTTGGCGATAAGTATCTCTTTTCTTTAGAAATTTCCATTCCAAAAAGCCATTCTGTGTCACTAATATGCCTGACCCCTAATAAAATAAAAATAAATACACCTCAACAGGTTTTGCCACTTGCTTTGTTCACTGTAACCTGCTGGTTAACTTCCTGTCCCTAGAAGCAGCTGTCATTGCTCATTTGTGCACAGAGAGAGATCTTTGGGCAAGACATGGCCTTCCATCAGCTGGAACCATTCAGTGGGAACAGCCATATTAGTCCCAGCATTATTCGAAATGCAGCAGAAGCAAACACAGAAATAACACTGAGTAGAAAAGCACAGGATCATTAAGGGAGGAGAAGGGGGGCTGCATTTCTCTGGCTTCTAAGACGGTATTGCCAACAATAGAGGAAAAGGGATTATCTTTTTTCTTCCAAGGTTGGGAGTCCTGCTTCAGGTTTCATATAATAAGAATGGTACAGCACAGACGGCAATAATAACCTGCTCTGAAAGCTGCTCGCTGCACAATGGCAAATTGCTCATGGGCAGTGATGGCAAAATTTAATCCCTGCTCTGCTTAGAATGCAACCCGCATAGCCACTCAAGACAACATAATAGCACTTTTGTAGTGCTCTGCTACAAACATCACTTTGAAAAGGATACAGCTGTGGAGGGGGGTCTCCACATGCGTCATTTTTGGCTGGCTACCAAGCCAGCAGAGCCTCAGACACACTGTGCTCCCTCATACAGCTCTGCCAGCTACTGCATAGTCACGCTTGGGGAAGAAAGAGGAAATGGATGGAGCTGTGTGAGCAGTAAATTCAAGATAAAATTAAGTTTCTTCGCCAGGTGAACAGGTTAGGAATTAATTTGCTGAAGAACTGGGATGAGAGAAAACTGGGAGATAGCTCCAGTCTGGGATTTCGTTTACAATCTATAAGGCACTGTATGGACTTACCTAAGTCTCTAAAGCCGTAGTTGTATCAAACATCAGCTACTCCTTCATCAAATGCTGACCCTATGACATGGCCACGCATAGAGGATCCCAGACAGGACTAGAGACAGCACCAGCTCTTTCTCTCCCCATCTTTCCTCCACCATTTTCCTGAGCTACACTCACTCTGTTTCCAGCTGCCAAATAAATCAAGTAAGCAACCAAAGGAGGCCAAAGCACACCCAGCTTCCCCTCACCACTGCGCTGGTTCTACACAGCCACAGAAATGCTCACATGTCCTGCTCAGCAGTCAGAGCTGTGAGGGCGACAGTCTCTAAAGAGGACTAGCTTGGAAAATTACTTCCTTTCTGCAGTAGCACTTGTCCAAGGCCTTGAGTGCTGAGACCATGGGCTGCCCTTTGCTTGACATACTGCTGCACTGCTGGGAGATGTCACAGCTCCCTTGGGAGCTCCCTGGTCCCCCTCCACTGGTGATCCTGCCCTCTGAGCCCTGCTAGCAAAACATCTCACAGCAGCATTGCCTTGCTGATGTCCCGGCAGAGCCAGCTGGGGAGCCTGACAGCCACAGGGATGGGCTGCCTCTGCCCGCAGCAGGCTGGAAGCAACTTACACAAGTGCTGCTGGCATAGATGTGTGTGTGGGAGGAACAGGGCTGATGTTCACCAGCTGGGGAAGGCAGGATGAGCAGCTTAGAGCAGTGAAGTATCCAGCTGACCCAACCAGATTCAGAAGAGGATATCTGAGTCACTTCCACTCTGGGAGCACAGTTGTTGCTGGAGGGTTGCAGTAGGCAAGGGAGGAAGAGCCTGGGTTTTTACAGTCAGCTGTGGACCAGAAGGAGCAAGAATCCCCGCCAGAACTGACCAAGGCAGCTTGCGTTTTGAATCTCTACCAACCTGCTGTTGACTGCTTCTGAAAGCACCGAGAAGTATCAGCCAGAATTAGTTAGCATAACAAATCCAAGAAAACTGTAAGCTTCTTATGGATCACTCAAAGAGAGATAACGTGGCAGTGTTTGTCATGTGATACCACTTGGGCCTCTGCAGCCAAATAATTGTAGAAAGGATTTCCTTATGATGGTCTGTTTCTCACAGCAAACCTTTGGGGTCCACTCTCCCTTCCTGTCACAAATAAAGATACAGGATTTTGAGTGAATTGCCTAGTAATTCTGTCATGAACTGAACTGCCTTCTCCTTCCTCCCCACCTCATCGTATTACTGATGGTAACAAGGGAGTTATTATCAATCAAGGCAAGCTACATTGTGATCTGTGCCACTGAAATCCATTTCAGATCAGAGGATAAAATGTGATTATATTTACACTTCCTTGACACAATTCAGGCAGCAAAATAACAGCCTTCTAGAGACATTTTTCTTCTTCATGTTTAGATTTGTCAGTATTGCAGAGCTGTGTGAGAAGGGAGGGAATTATTATAGCAGCTGGGATTCAGTGATACGTTTTAGTTGCCTTACAGATGAAGATGTTCAGTTTATTGTGCTGTCTTCCCATCTTTTTCATCTCCAAGTTCCTTGAATACTGTCCAGAACATCCTCCAGATTGATGAGATTGCATTTCAATCAATACAGCTCTATGTAAATCTATTTTTGCTTTTGACACATCCCATAAATTATTTCTACTTATAACTTTAATTGGTCTGTATTCATCACAGGAGATGGAATTTCTAACTCATGCAGCTGTTTATAAATTAAATTTGCAATTAATGAAGAAAGTATGAGATTAAGCACTTCATACTTCCCCGATCTGAATTTGAAAAGGATATAATCATGTTTTATGCGGTCAGACTGTGCTTGGACATTTTTATGTTAAAGGTGTAAGCTCCAAAAAAATCCCAGAAATGCAGAAACTGGCTTGACCAATGTAGTCTTAGTCAACCTAAGGTTGGGCTTGACCTGCTGGTGGGAACAAACACTATTCCTCATAACCAAAGTCTCATTTCCAGTAGACAACCAGATGTTCTCTTCTTCTTCCAATGCCAGGAATGATTTTGAGCCCATCCATCCTACCCGGAACACCAAGGAAGCCTCCCTTCTCATTTTATAATACTGCCTGCCACTGAGTGTCCTAGGCACAGTCAGAAGAATCCCCAAAGCTTTGCTCTAGAGTGAAAAACAACCCACTTTCAAATTTTTACATTGTCTTCCTCTTTTTAGGAATTATATTACAAACTGTAATGTATTTCCTGGGCCTCTACAAAGTATTTCAGGAAAGGGTCATCTCTTGTCATCTCTTCAGATTCACAGAGACAGTTTTCAAATCAGTAGCCACTGTGAGAACAATTCAGTATTCTCCTCACAGCCACACACTACGTAGCAGGAGAGCTGTGAAAAGGTGAGTTAACCAAAAGCATCAACAGCAATTTTTAAGGAACAATCATGTAGAATTACTGTTCAAACTTGATAATATACCATAATACACAGAGTTCGTCTGCAGTATAACACACTGAGACTGGGAAAGAATGAAAGCTCTTTCCTTTCTTTTAGAACTGGAATTCAAGACCTCTTCATTGGCCAATTTTCTAATACCTGCAATTTTTATTTTCTCTTATTCAGTGCCTTGTTCTTCCCCATCTTCAGCAGACTGCCTTAGGCAAAGCTGCACTCCTCACCATTTCAGTTTTTCTCTCTTTTACCTTCACCACTTAAACAGTGAATTTGAAACTACAGAGTGAAATTAGGAACATATCCTTGCCCTGTCATATAGTACAGGCACAGAAAACTCAGGAGAAAACATAAATATATAAAAAAATCAGTAGTCGAATTCCAATGTAGTCACTGCTCATGGACCCAGGTGACCAAGGCCTTCCCTAAAGACTTTTGTACAAGTAAGAATCAGGATCTTGAATCTGTGGTGCATTACCTGCTAATGGAAGTTTATATCAGTTATTAGAAATGCTGTAAATTCCTCCAGTAAAAAATGAGATACAGTGCTGCAAGCTTCCTCAAGTAACTCAGCTAATACAATTCAAGCGTGTCTCTGTGTGTTACGTTGTGTTTAAAAAGGGCTCCATGGCTAATAATAGACTGGAAACTAGTTGGACATGGGTCTTGGGAATCACACCAACAGCTCTAGACACCTGTCCTTATACAAGACCAAAACCTGCTCAACTGAGCAACTGCTCTTTGCTTTTGGAAAGGAATGGGGTACTGGTGTAGGAAGAAGAAAGGTTTAATAAAGAGCAGTGATTGCTGAATGGAATACTGAGGACAAGAATCTAGGCGTCAGTAAACAAGTAGATGGTTAAAGAGAAAGGTTAAGTGGAGGTTAAATAAAACATCAGAAAGGAGATGAACCGGAGGCTGAATCCTGGAGGAAACAGAAGTGTTAAGCAGTAATGGCATGTGTATGCACATGCATGTCTTGAGGGAAGCCTCTCTGCTGCATTCTTTCTCCCTTTCTTCCTTTTATACCCACAGAAAGGCCCCACACACTTCTTAGTGCTGCACACATCCATGGCATCCATGGAAAAGTACTGCAGGCTTTTGTAAATGCCTGAGAGAGAAAATGCCAGGGCAGGCTTATGGGAGAGGTGAAAAGTAGCTGAAAAAAATTTAGAAGCTCCTTGTCTTGAAAAGGTAGCTTAAAAGGTTGGCTATGTGATTAAGAGCACTTTCTTGCTGGATTGGCTCAAGCCAAGGAATCCTCCTGACGGCCTGTGGAGGGGAGATGAAGCTTCTTCAGTTTATCCGCTCCAGTCCACCCTCCCTCTTCAGGGCAGCTGACCAGCAACACCAATGAGCTGGCACACACAGAAGTGCTATATTGACCATTGGGATAAAGCCAATACTCATTATCTCCCTGCTTCGTGTACAGCCCATGCCAAGCCCCCGCAGAGCACCGTGCTGAGCGAGGACCACCGAGTGGGCTGGCCAGGGCTGCCCGCCACCTCCTTCCCATCAGGGAATCTTTGGTTATTACCTCCTTTTCAATCTCAGCTATTGACCCGTTTTCTAACTTCATCAAACAATCTACAAGCAGAATTACTTTTTCCCCGAGGTCAGTCTTGGAGGTGAGTGTATTTTGGAAGACCAGTAACTTTGATAATGAAATACTTTGCAAGCCAGAGCATGCTCACTCCATGCTTTACCACCATATGGTTAAATTTTCCCCTCCATCAGATTTAATAAATAGTGTTTACAAATTCTTAGGCATGCCTCCCTAGTAAAATCCACTAAACCCACAACAAATATACTTATCATGGCATTAATTTGGTGAGAGATTTTCTCAGAGTATTGACAGCCATATCTAATTTCTAAGGATTTATTTTTATTTCAAAATATATTAGATATATTTTTTCTTTACTGACTACAATTCCTTTATAATCGTGTTTCCTCTGAAGGCACGGGGCAGCTGCTTTACAACCATACACTGTTAGACTACATCCCCTCAAAAATATCCTTCAATAATTAATATTTTATATTTATTCACAAGTAAGAACTTAAACTTTCCAATACAGATCTGCAAAGCCCTAAGTTCATTCTTCCTACAACTGAACACTGACATTTCATGGTTCAAACACCACTCCCTGCTGGGAGATTATCTGGTACCATGGTCTAGATATCTGCAGTCTGTGAAATAGGCTTTAATAATCTTAAATATAAATTTTAATATAAATTCTCTCACTCATACTTGTTCCTTCTTAAAAATGAAACCAAGCAGACACCTAAAAAGCAGGGACTTCAATTTATATTCAGTACCAGTTCTTGATGCATTTCCTTTCGTGGTCAATCAATTGGCCTCTGTTAACAACAAAATATCCGAACTAGTAGTGAACTAAGTGTCCTGCTGATAGATTTAGATGCCTACATTTCTCTTGAAATATCGGTGTTATCTACCATATATATGCAAGACTCTCTTCCACCCCAGTAGTTTTAGCATATCAGTATAGACGTGTCATGGCAAATGAATGCTAACATGACAAGCATCTAATCCACTGCAAGTACCAGCATCTCTCCCTGTTCCCTACTTAGAGCCATGGATTCATCCTCACCTCTTTTTCCATGGAGAAATACTGCAGTAAAAGACTGCGATTAGTGAGCAGCTGCTCGGTTCCACAATACAAATGCCCACACGTCAGAAACAAGCGAAGATTCCCACCGCACTTACACTGTTAGAGCACTCTGAGAGCCCAGGGAAGTGTGAAGTATTTATGATGATGAGTGAACTCGGGAACGGAGTTTCCTTCTGTTTGTATTTCTCTTGATGGGACTTATTTCCTTGGTTATGACAAACTCCATTCTGAAGAGTGTGAATTGTTACAATTGAGTTAAAATGTGTGCAGCACTAACCAGGAGAAAAATAACTACCCCAGAAAGCAAGCACCCTCTGACATCTGAGAGGGTCTTACCCGAGGTGCTCTCAGGTTGCATCATACTTTCTGCATCAGACTCTGTTCTCATCCCACAAATCCATAAACTTTGGAGCAGAGAGAGAGAGAATCTAATTCCCTAATTGCAATAGCAGACTCTATCAGATAAAACAGCACCTGAATTCATCGTCACACACCCTTCACCCTCCTCTAACAACATGACAGCAAACTGAGACCAATACATCTTCTACTGATAAATCTAACCACCTCTGTGGTAGGAATTTTCCTGAAAAGGGGGACAGAGGTTTTATCTGAGCAAATGAATAGTTCCCGGTCATCTGCTCAGTCCATTAGCAGCCAGACTGTGCTGCATTAGTTAGCTGACCTGGGTGCATGCCTGGAATATTATCAAAAATTGATGTCTATCCAAAGATGATGTCAAGTATTTCTAAGTATGGGGGGGAGTCTCAGCAGAAGAGTGTGAACAAAGAGTTGCTAATTTTTCATATGCGCCTCATGATGAAAACTTCTTTTCTTCACTTCCGATATTGTCATTAAGTTTCCAAGGTCAAGTATTCAGGGCCAAAATTGCAGCTCACATTAAAGATCATTGCTGTATTGGTTCACACCACTTCAAAATGATGGCCTTAGGCTTGATTTTTCCAAAGTCATGCTGCCTTTCCAGTTGCTCTGGACAGGGGTTTCACATAGAACCAGTGCTTCCCAGTGACAGGAAATGCTTTTCATGTGGTTAAAAAGCTTGTCACTTCAAGTATGTTATTAACCAAACCACAGTGCAAACTCCAACCTCAAAACAACTGGCACAACCTTTTCTTCTGTGTTTGCACAACGCCTAGCACTGTAGAGGCCTAGCCTGTGCCACAGCCCATGGGATATTCCTGAAATAATAATTAATAACAACAGTTCTACAAACAACAAGAAGAAATGCACAAACAGTGGCACTTTGATTCTGGTGACAACATTCCTCTGAACATACCCAAACCACAGCACAGCTACCCCACAGGCTCTGCTCTACAACCCGTGCTGTTTTGGTCTGCAAGGGGCCACTGATGGAAGGAATTCAATATTGTTCTATATTTGGCTAATACAATAATCAGTAAACGTGACGCATCCTTTACTAATGTGCTCAATGTTATGTTTGGAAAAGGAGAAGTCAGTGAAACATCCCAGATATAAACATGTGCTATCTTCCCAGCCATGGAAATGTATTTTTCCCTTCCCTTATATTCTCTCTGTGACTTATCTATTCGCATCTGCTAAATACAACATACCCTCGATTTGGTCCACAGCCTCAAAACTTTTATGTTGCTTCTGCTCCACTCCAGGAATTTTGCAAATAAATTGCTGTACTGGATTTGTTTTAAGGAAAGCATTTGTTTGTTTTCAAATCATATACTTGGCTAAATGAAAAGGATCTAGCTCTGTATTTTCTCCCAGGCTGTTTAGGTTCCAGTAATTGTTTGCTGCTGTATGTTTGAAGGAGATCAAGGGGACAAGGGGTAGGGAGAACTGCAGACTGAGTCCTGCTTCCAGTTCTACGTGACCTGTGCCTATGGACAACACTGATCCTCCCCTCAGACCAGGGGAGAAGGAGGCTCTCTCCTCTAACAACACCTCCCATGTCCATGTCGACATCTCACCCTGGTTTTAGCCAAAGGAGGAGTACATGGACTCCCAGAGCAGCTAATTCGTCCTGCTTTTAGACACCCCCTTTAGAAGAGGAATTGTGCCTTAAAAGTGTCCATTTTTCTCTGTGGACTACAAAGGGAATTTGAACAGTTAGTTCACATGAAGATGATAATGCTGTAGTAATTTTGGACTGCTTAATTCTTTTCCCAGTATTTTCCTTTATTATTTTAGTTTGTAGAAATAACAGGGATCTGATTTGTATCTGGTATATAGACACCCATCCAGACAAGAATCTCCAAAACTGGTACTGGAGAGCCGATCAGAAAGGCACCTGGACACTGCAAGTCTTTTAAAAGGTGTCTATACCACAGATGCCCATTAATATCTTAAGCAAGTTTCTTCTTTATACCTCAGTTTACCCAATACAAAATGGGGATAATACTGAAACTGACGTCTGATTTAAAGATCTTGCACTCTGCAAGACCCAGGGGCTATTAGCAGTAGTAACGTAATGGGCACAAGTAGCAGAATGAGATTTGAAATAAATGATTTCAAATGACTGATCAGACGTTGTTGTTCACACAGTAGATGAGAAAGAATAAGAGCTTCTAAAATACGAAAGCTCAGACCTCAGGACCTTTGAGGACAAAGATATTGCCTGCTACAGGGAAGAAAGTCATGTGAAGAATAACCTTGTAAATAGCACTATCATAATCAAAAAGATGTTTGTGAAAAGACACAGAACAAAGCCGCTGGAGTCAATGGATACGGGCCACATTTGGTGACAGGGGTATTTGCTTCTGTAACCCCGAGTCATGTCAGGGTCAGGAAATAAAGTTCACAGTCTGAGCACACTCTGGTTGTATCACACCTTGATCACACACAGGGGAAACTGCTCCAGAAAGGTTGCACAGTTTTGTTTTGTGCTGTGATAACAGTAACCAGCACAGCTCATAATTTCCCCTGTGCTTCAGCAATGGAACTGGCTCCCTCCAGGTGAACAGTAGGGCAACAATTATTTTTAGTGGCTAAAAAATTAATTTGATGCGCTCTTCGTGATGTTGTCCCATCTACTCCAGAGTTAGTCTCCATCAGGGCTACAACTTCTACTTCCCTGGTGTATCTTTAGCATAAGGCAGTTTCATTCTGACAGAAACTCACCAGCAAGGTCCTTAAAACAGTATTTACTTTTATCATTAGGCTGGCAAAATCAAGGTGATGGGTACCCCAAGCTTGGTAGAAGATGATGCTGCTACTTCATACCCACAACGTAACACTGCTACAATAACAATAACATGTGTACATAATGGATTATCAATCCTAGAACAGCAGAACTGGCACCTCTCTTAATCAGCTGTGAAATTATTCTTAGCTAGTCCCTAAATTAAACATTTAAACAGGCAACCCTATAGAGAATGCTTTAGAAGTAGTTTTATGAGATCTTAAGGGGCTGATGTGCAGCACTCCGGAGAACCAAGGGCTTCTGCTTGGCTTTGGATAAGACTGGGCAGCTCAGCAGTTCTGGAGGCTGAGCCCAGGCAGCTCCCTGAAAGGGTGCAGCTCCCTCGAGCTCCCCTGAACAAGGCAGATACTCCTCACTGCCATAGGAGAGCGCAGGAGGGAAGGGAAGCAACTGCTGATCTGCTGGATGCCACCAGGAAAACCTGACCCTTTTTGGCCATATGTGTTTAAGGCAGGGCTGGGAACTAATAAGGATGCTGGTCTGAAGACATTCACTTAGCCATTTAACTTCATGACCTTGTGCAAATTGCCTGACTAAGCACCATCTATATCTATAAAAGTGGACGCAAAACACAGCCTGGATGATATATTTCAAAGCATTATGCATGATGGGTGTCTGAAAGCTGCTCCTAAGCCATTTCAATACAGAAGGAGGACGTACTGTATAAAAACCTGCTAGTGGCAGCCAGAGTAATTCTCTGCACCTAAAAGTTTCCAAAGGCACCTCATATTGACCTACAACACACCGTTCTCCAAAAGGATAAACACACAGCCAAATAAGAAGAAAAATGCACATGTACTAAGGTATATAAATCTCCCCTGGAGGATGCAGTATAGTGACCTTTTACTGAACCATGTGTGGATTAGCTCTGCTGTACTACTCAGATGTCTTGTATGAATCCCATTCTGGAAGATCATTGCACATAAAACAAATAAAAGTGGAGATATTTAGCTGTTGGAATATTGCTTCACCTTTCCCAAAATTATTCTGTGCACATCTACATGTACCAGACTGTATTGAAAAGATATGAATTGATCTCGCCTTATCCCTTTTTTGTTGCTGTCAAGGTATTTTTAACAACTTGTCTAGTATTATTAGTCTTTGTATTTTCTCTTGTAAGCCCCATTCAAAGTCAAGGCTTCCTTGTGCTCCATGTCTGTGAGTGGGCCAGTTCCCTCCTCAGCCACCCCTCAGGTTATCCTCGCTCTGCGCATGGCACATCCACAGACGAGTCACTGCCTTCTGTGGTCAGCAGGTCCTGGTCTTATTCAGGCTTGTGGGTCTTCCTCTGAAGTCACTGATTTGGCTTTCAGGCTATGCTTGCCTCTCTGCTTCCACCTCTGCTGTTGTCCTACGCTTAGGTCCGCCCTTTTCTCCTCCTTTTCTATCAGGCAGGACTTACAAAGTGCATCCCAGGGGGGTATACACCGCCCTGAAGAGTTCAGCGTCCGATTGGTCACTGCAGGCAATGCTTGAGAGAAAGGGATATTTCAACTCCTTTTTAGCAACTGGGAAACTGGGGCACAAGAGATAGACTTGCACTGCGTCAAACAGGAAGATGGAAGGTGAACGCAGATTTGAATCCTACCTGAGAAAACACAGCCACAGAAATATCCTTCTGTCTTACTGCATCTCTTAATCTGAATGCCATCATCTTTACCTTTTTTTTTTCTTTCCTTGTAGATGACAGCTGTAATTATTTTATAGTATTAAATACACTTTGGAAAAAAATTAAATAACAAATTATTAATATATTGCCTGCATCCACCTCTCCAGTGCACAAGAATTCCTCGTTTCACAGTGATCACAAAAGTGGTGCATCTAGTGTCAGAGACAATACGAAGTATTGTTGGTAAACACTTTACAAGCAAAATGTGACTTCAAAAAATCTTTATACTATTGATACAGAAAAAGTCTTCCTTTAAAAAAAAAAGACTGACTCAATCCCCCAGTGCTCATGCACCTGTGGAGTGGAAAGTTTTCTGGATTGCTCTTGAGTGCCAGGAATTTTTTTACCCACTTGTATTTTGGCGCCTTTCATCTCAACTTCTTTCTGAAGTTGATCATCCCTGTGGTGCCTAAATGAGAGATGACAGTGAACCCATGGGGAAAATAAGGCTGATGAAATGCAAAGTAGCATTATTTATGCTGAGTCTGTGTGCAAAGTGCATTCCAAACTTCCTTGATTTTTCAGTAATAACCAATGTTGGGGGGATGGGGCAAGCCAATATTTGTGTTTGATATTTCTGAATATCTCATATTTTTCTTTCTCCCTTGGCTCAGTTAAGCACAGGTTTTTGGGGGTTTTTTCCATTTGACTTGAAGATCTGAGTGATTACTAAAGCTCTGCAGGAAATGTAACTAGCATCTTTGGGGTCCACAGATGGGAGAGGAAAATAGGCTGGAGAGGGTGGGTTTGGGCAACCTCTCTTTTCAGCCTACAGGAGATGAATGTCAGCTGCTCAGATTTTGAGGCATATTGCTGTGGTTGCTGTGGGAGTCTCACATTGATGCTGTCAGTGTCATATTCCTGTTCCCCATTGAAATGAATTACTTGACTTTGAAGTATTATCATGGTTGCTCCTCTTTAAACAAATACCCTGTCTTCCTGAACAAAAGACATCAGCTGTAAAGTGCTGCTCCAGGGTTGGCCACCTCCAGGCAGGGCTGAGTAACAGCCAGCAAACCCTTCTGCCATACACCAAGTCCAGCATGCATTTGGCCAGGATTTTGACAGTAAAGAGCCAAATACTGATTTGTCCAGAGCACCTACCATCCCTAGAACTTCACTGGCCTGAATCAGCACTATGTAAAAAATTATCCAAAGGAGGTAGGATCAATAAGATCCAGAGAGTCACTCAATATTTCACCTTGGAAGTATGACTGGAGGACCCATCTGACCTATAATGCAAACCCAAACAGATGAAACCCTCTCCGATATAAATCTATGACATCAGTGAAATGCATTGAGTCAGGCAGGAAAGCACAAGAAAACCCTATCCTGTTGATAATCTGACATTCTGCCTTTGCTCTTCATACTGCATAAATCAGGAGGGGCAGACTTCCTCCCACTGTTTGCATGAAGGGAGTCTTGCTAATTTTTCACATCTAGCATTACGAACACAGCAGTGAGAGGGTGAGACAGCCATCAGGCACATACAATAACAGATTTGCAGCTCTCAGGCTCAAGGCTTCCCCACAGCGGTGGCTCCGTGCTTACGAACACTTGAAGTGCATCCCTAATGATCTCACCCAGCTGTAGCAGACAGTCAGGGGTTTACTGCTGGTTATCAGGCACGATGGTGGACTAGCAGCCCTGCTGTGCCACTGAGAATTGCCAGAAACTTGTGAATGGAGCCTCTGTTTGGGATCTTCATTGTCTTCACCATTATTATTATACCTTTGTAGTAAGCAGAAACAAATCCAAGGGACAGGTCTACAACTCCTTTGGTCACGGGAACAGAGAGGAATAAATCCAGTGTGCCCTCAGCACTCTCATGGCTCTGTGTCTGCTCCCACTCAAGCAATGGTTACTGGGGAAGACAAATGCCATCACTCCAAACATCCTCCCCTTCCTCCTTCTTCCCCCAGCTTTATATGCTGAGCATGACGTCATATGATATGGAATATCCCTTTGGTCAGTTGGGGTCAGCTGTCCCAGCTGTGTCCCCTCCCAGCTTCTTGTGCACCCCCAGCCTGCTCGCTGGTGGGGTGGGGTGAGAAGCAGAAAAGGCCTTGACTCTGTGTAAGCACTGCTCAGCAATAACGAATACATCCCTGTGTTATCAACACTGTTTTCAGCACAAATCCAAAACATAGGCTCATACCAGTTACTATGAAGAAAATTAACTCTACCCCAGCCAAAACCAGCACACCCTGGAGAAATTTTTTCTTGTTCCTAGTGGCACCACAAAGGCATTTGTTTTTTCTCCCCAAGCTAAGCTAAGCAGCTAGTCCTCACTGAGATCTATTTCCATATTTGTTCTGTTTGTGTCACAGCCAGGCGCTATAAGGATGTCTATATGAGCATGGTAGCTCCAGGCTCCCTGTTGTCTAGATATTCCCAGAGCCAGGCAAGCTGTATCAGCTGGCAGGGAAACCAGAGCTCAGCAGTGGGAACAGGCCTGAATTCAAGCCCAATACTACAGGAATTATTGACATAACACCCCAGGCTCTGTAGTGCAGACAACTACACTAGGTACAGCCAAAAAAAGTAGTACAGCCATAGCCTAATTGTCATATTTGCATGAAGCTGAATATGCTACATTAATATCGTGGTGCACTTTGCTGGTCTAAGTCCCATCCAAAATAAGGGCCCCATTTTGCTTCAAACCATGCAGACAATTATTTGCTTGCAATGCAACCTAAATAGATTCTGCTTTCCAAATTAACTTTCCAAATTAACAACTCATTGATCATCAACCAGGCATGAGAAATATCAGCTCAAACTATAAATGCTCATGAAATTTATGGTCACAGAATGGTACAAAGAAAACCATACCGCAGCCTTCCCTTGAGGGTTCATGTAACTCCTGCTGCCTCCAGCTGACTCCAGCAATGCGGCACAGACCTCTGCTCCTCAACTGAAAAGGCAAACCCATTTGCTGGCGGGTGGTATAGGCTGTTTTCTCCCACTGGAACAGGCACCGGAGGGGAACACCACACTTCCTCAGTTTGTTGCACTGACTTCCAAATACATAGCTGTAAAAACAAACTATGGCCCTAAAGTTTTGTGTGAATGAACGTAAATCATCACTTCAAGCATGCAAACAGCAAACCTGCTTATAAGATTTATTATTGTCAAGCTGGGCAATTACAGCATGGAGTCAAGCTTGTGTTTTAATAAATGAAGTACCAAAGCTCTTGCCAAAAAAAGAGGAAAAAAGAATTAAGTCAAACTTAATCTGATCCAGATGGGCTGCACCAGGTTTTACCCAGCATGGCACTGGTTTGATAAGAGAGCTGGGTCTTCCGCCCAAAACCGGGAAAGGCTGCCCCCCTGCCTCAGAAAATGACACTTTAGAATCCAACTGCAAGAAGATGCAACAGATCTTTAAATGACACAAATTAAAAATTAATTAGCTCTCTGGGTTTTTTGTTGTCTGATTGGTTTTGTGCTCAGGCGATTAACTGCCAGCAGGGTGGCGACCAGCAGAAATAAGCTCTGCTGCAGCCCCACGAAATGGCAGGGGTGGGTAATAATATGGAAACAGCTGGTGGCAAGAGGCTCCAACACAGCTTAAAGAAAGGTGAGAATATCCTCCCTGACTTGCTTCATTTGTAAAAGAAAACCAATGAGACCTTCTGCCAAACTAACTGAACTGTGAGAGAGATTACTATGTTCTGTACTCTTTCCCTTCCAAACAAGTGCAAGAGACATATAGTAAGCACCTTCATCCATTCGACACTGCCCACTGAGGAACACAGCTTAGTTTATTTCACTGCTTCTCTTCCATGGACATACACGGCTATGTCCTGATAATAAGGCACTGCTAAATGCTGTTTTGGTCCTTCACCTGCTCCCACAGATCTGGTATCTCTGCCTGCGACTGTGCTCTGTGTCAGCCTTCCCCCAGGGATCAGGCAGATTGCTGCTATTCTACTGCTCATGTACCAAACAGCTTGAGTCCAGGTCAGAGATCCAACATCTGGGTTATTCAGTTCCTGCATTTGTTTTGTCTTTTGTGGTAAAAGGATGGTGTGGACTGAACCTGCCAGAAGCACAGGTATGGTCCAGCTCTGTCCCAGACTAAGTCACTCTCTCACACCTCAGTGTCTACTGAAGCAGCTCTTACCTTCTCCTCTTCCTTCTGCCCTTCTTACGGATAATGTTTCTCTTAGGGGCAGTGAGTCCCTTTTTTTATTTTCACACCCTGATCTCACTACCATAACACTGCTAAAAAGACCGACATAGGAGCTGGGACTCCCACACATTGACAAGGCAAGTCAGCTGCATTGCACTTTGTGCTGGGCCAGAGGATGAGGACAGATGGTATCCAAAAACTAGCAATTCTTTGCCCATTATCACCAATGAAAATCTGTTTTCTAAGAATCTAACAAACAGGTAAATGATGTCCATGACTTGGCAACTTCTGTCTGAGTTCTATCATTGCCCTAATTTTTTTTCTAAAGTGTCCCATATTCTGCCATCATTTTCTTGCCTTGCTACTAGTCTCAGTGTTCAGGGTCACAAGCAAATGAGATACATCTGCTTTCTATTTAAACCAGCGAGGAAATATTTATGCTGCAGGAGAACCTGTGGTTTTGCTTGCAGCGTCAGAGGAGACCATTCAACGTACAGCAGGAGGCTCCAGGGCACCTGCAGATAGCTAGCTGGGCTAGATCAACTTCTTTGTATTTAAGTGGCTGGCAGCAAGCCATTAATTGTGTTTGAGTTTTTGCCTTCAGTAGGTGGTTTCACTCCACTGGAGCCCAGCATCGGGGGGGGAGAGGGAATGAAAACAGAAAGGCATCACCAGTGTTTACCCAGTGTTCTGACATGCTAGTTAAGTTCTAAATTATGTTTTTAATTACTTGGCATGATTTATTGAGACAGTGTCTCAAGGTCATAAAGCACCACAAAGTGACACAACTTGCCTGCCAGCTTGAATCTCTGCCACTGAAGTGCTCCCTTCTCTTCTGCTCTGTCATGCCCCCTGTGCCTCCTCCCACAGCATCCAGCATCTCTGTGGCTGGATGGGATCAGACTTAACACTTTGGGTACCTTTGGGGGCTAATTTGGTAACTCTGAGCCAAGGCTGGAAAGGGAAGGGTTTGGGGATCGTAAAGCTGGACTGAAAGGTTGGCTTCCAAGGCATATGTAAAACAGGTCTGCCAAAGGAGTACCTAAAAAAAACAACAACAAAAAAACCCCAGTCCCATTGTTGACCCTATGATAAAGAAACAAGAAACCTAGAAAGAGGTCAGGTAGGAGTACAAAGGGGAGAAAAATTATGCTGCTGTAATGCCTCTCATGCAGCCAGTTCATGCAGCATGACACAGCTTGTCTGGGTGGATGAGAGAACGGACCTGCAATCCACTGAACTTGTTCTGCACCAGCCTAAAATAAGCAAGAGGATGCTCAAGGCCCTGCCCAGTGCTATTTGGCCCCAAAGAGCTGTAAAGGAAGACTCACTGATCTTAAGTGTACAGCAGGAACTCCCTTGCTTTGCACCCAGTACATAATGATCTGTTACTGCACTGGCAATTAAAGCTGCTAACACTCTTCGTGCCTTTGGGAAGGAACTTGTGCCCTTCCTGTGGCAAAACAGTGCAATGTGGCAAGGAAGAGACTGTGGAATCCAACCCTGATGTATTTTAAGGCTTCTATAAATAATTAAGGGAGCTCATTAATTAATAAAAAGAAAGTGAAATTGAAAAAGCAGGAGGAGAGGGGCAACGAATACCCACTGGGGGATAATAAGTATGTCCTACACTGCAGCTTACACAGACTGAAGTCTTTTAGGGAGAGTTAAAGTGGCTTTGTGGTTTGAGCTAGAGAAACAAATCTTAGCTGGAAGAAAAATCTTTTGGGAATAACAAGCTATTTCCTAAATCCAAGTTACACTTGGGAAGATTTTTCAAGATTTACACACTCAAGTGAGAACAACATGGGATATATACAGATGTATCTGTGTATTTCTCAAATACATAAGAAAAAAAAGGATCTAGCTGGTGCCTGAGGTTGGCTTGCACCAACAAGTCTTTGGGGAAGAGATAAAATACAGCAATGCAGAGAAAAACATCTTTCATTAATTAGATCATTATTAGTCTCCTCTGGCTCAAACGTGGGCAGCTTTGAAACCCTAGCTGCTATCAAAGAAAAGATTTACAGAAGTTCCACAAAGACAGAAAGAAACAATAAAGTCTGGTAATATCCCAGTGGGCTAAGAATTGGTAGAGTACACTGACTGCAAGTTACTAATTACAGCAGCTTTGAAATCAGAAGCTTAAATCTGTGCTAAACAGCAACACGGTGCTTTGGGCCACAGTTTCAAGCACAGACAAGAAACGTGCCAAACACACACACACGGGCACAGACAAGTCATTCCAAAAGGAAACCAGGAAATTGCAGGTGCAGCTGAATGCTTGTGAGCGCACAATTACCCAGTGGGTGTTTGCAACTGCATATTTCATACGCGCAATTACCTCTTTGCACCCCGGCCTGCATATTTTTTTATGTCATTTAAATGCCTATCTTTAAGAATATGACCTTGGTATCTGAAAATACAAAACTTGCCCGAAGTGCTGATCTGAATGACTAGTAGGCATCAGGGTTTTAAACAGGGGAAAGGGCTGTTTTATCTCATATTACTGACACACTGCCTGACATGAAATTGGTACTTTGCTGCTGATGACTTCTCATCTCCTGAATATTTCCCTTGGAAGTTTTGGCATGCAGCTGGTGAGCCGTGCAGCACAAGTGAAGGGAGAGGAGATGTATGTCTACCCTACAGGAAGGAAATGCAGAGGAAAGGTATTAAATGAGGCTGAAGCCTGCGATCTTGCCAAATCAAGAAAATGGAAGGTAATACAGGTGGCTGTGCTAAAGGGCTATCTTTTGCTGCCAAGCAGCCTGACATTTGCTCTAGCTTCAAATACTTATAATCTGTTGTGAAATATCCTTTGAATTTTACTGTCAGCAGCTCTGTAGAGATGCGGGGTCTGTGGCTGGGCGGGCAGGAGGAAGATGTACGAGTACATTCACCCTCTGCTGCCAGCCCCGCAGACCCTGTTCAGGGTGGCAGCTGGCCAGAAGGGTCCAATATGCAGCTGCCATGGGAAACGAGCACCCTTATTTTTTCAAACTCTGCTAGAAAAGCCTCCACCATGAAACAAACACGATGTACATTTGATGCAAAATGTATTTAAGTAGAGGGAAAAGCAGTCAATAATAAGACAATATCCTAAATAAAACTTTTACTTCCTACTTTAGAGCCTGCATGGCTCTACGCCATGATAGACATTTAATAACAGCCAGCAAGCTATATGCAAATAGTAAAGAAGTCTTTCCCAGTGCAGGGCCAGCACAACTGTTATTTCTAAATTTTCTTCCCTCAGTGTAAAGGACTCAAAGCTGGGGTAACTTTCAAATCTGCTACACCATCAGGTTTTAGTGCTCTAACTCCACTGTACTGGCATCCCATGCTCCCAGAAAATGATACTAATCCTAAAATATGTGTCTGATGTAATGCCTGTAACTAAAATGTTGGGGGAAGGGGTTGGGGCTTATTTGTGCTACTGCACTTGTACTGCTAGCAGTCTGCCGTGCCATCCAAGAAAGAGCAAAAGAAGGGAACAGAACTTGAAGAAATCATGCTAAAGAATGGATATTAGTTGCAGAAAAGTTACATAGTTATTCATTATACTCCATAGTAGTTTTAGAAGACTGCATAAACGTAAGAACTGATGGGTGAAATTAAAAAAAAAAAAAGATATTGCCACCTGGTAGAGGAAAAAAATCTCTGTCCAAGGCTGCAATGATTTATTAATATAAGTAATCAATAACAATAGGTCTGTATCAGTTTTACATCTAATTTAAACTTTCAGGTCTCAATGTACTCATTAAATAATATAATAGATTTACATATTTTAATTATATTTTATGGATTCTGAACATAATGTAATTAAAAGGGTTTTTCAGCAGAGATGATTAATGAACAGGGCAGCCAGATGTTCTGTACAGCCATTGTGTGCGAAGGACTTCAATGTGGTATGAGCTCAACCCCTGATCTGAGCACAGTAGATTCACCTACACATATAACCATGCGCATTGAACAACTGCATGCACTGAAACGAGGCACTGAAATGAGGCAACCAGAGGCCAGAGTGAAGGTGCAAACCCTTTTGGCTTTTAGCTCCTCCCTTAGCGATCAGTCACACCAGGAACATACCAAGACATGGGCTTAGAAAAGCATAGCCCAGAGAGCATATGTTCGCTGAGCAGGACTGTGTGAAACAGAGAAAAGGTATTTCAGGTCTTGTGCCAAGGACCTATCAAGGTGATATTCCTTAGACCAAGCACTGCTCCTCTACACGTTCAGCTGTGTTATGTGTTTTACAAGTGGGAAACTGAGCCCTGGAAGAAGAGGAATGAACTTGACCCAGGTCCCAGAGCAGGCAGGGACAGAGCCAGGACGAGGGACAGGGCTCCCGTTGTCCACCCTTCTCATCCACCCCTTAGGCTGAAAGAACGATTTGACAAAAGGCTGGTGTGCCCAAAACTGCGTTTCCAACCATATCAGACCAGCTAATAAAACATACTAAATCTTTCTGCAAACCTTGCATCTCTCATATCCTTAAATAGTCACAACTGTAACACCATCACTATTACTTCTACATTCAAGTTATTAACTATCAGTAAAATGCAGCTCCCTTGAACCAAGATCAAAACCTACTGAACTACACCCCCAAGAGCTTCAGCAGCCAAAGTGACTGCCGAAGACAGGAAGTAAAGATTTGAAACAAAAACACAGAGGAAAGCATTGCCAGCTCTCCTGACTCCACTAAAGGTCTTTGATACTTCATGTTTCCTCTACAGCTTCTGCTATTTGGTCTTGTGAGCAAAGAAATAAAGTTTCTAGTCCTCATGACTGTGGAGGAAAAGCTGAAAATGCAACTTGGAATCATAGAATCAAGAAAACCTAGAAGACAAAGAGAAAGACCCCAAAATTCATACTTAATGCAGCCAAGGAGGTTCTAGTCTTAGTTGAAGCCTCCTGGTACTACTAAGGTATAAAATACTACTACAGCACATAACAACAAAAGAGCAAGCAGTCACTTGTCTTGTGATTTGTTGGCCCCTAGCATTTGAAAGCCTCTGTATGTTGATTTAGTAGTCAATCCTCAATTACTCTCCAGCTTTCTTTTCTCCTTGTATAAAACCATTCTCTAGCATCTATACCAATAATACGTCAATAGAGCTCTATAATAGCCATAAAATCCATGATGTGGGATGTTCTGCAGTTTTGAGATCCCTTCACTGATTTAGGGAAATAATTCATTGTTCCCTTTTCCTTTCTACTTCATTTAAAACAACTGTGCCCTCTGTGCCCTTCGCTGCTGTGAACTGCAGCATCTTCCTGCCTCGGTTGCACTCTTCCCTTCACAGCAGCACACACAGGAGCTGGCTCAAGCATGACTGACTGCAAGATCTCAGGAGGGCAAAGATGGCTGCAAGATTTGGGGAAGGTAAAATTTGGGTCACAGGTAGAGTTTGACTTTTACATTGTGGGGGAGACAGGCCAGGTAGTCAAAGCATTTATCTGACTGTCAGCAGTGCTTAGGAGACCTGGTGAGGAGAAGGCAACACTCCCTCAGCCCTCTTGCCATCCTGATCTCCAGTTACATATTCAGGGTTATTCAAAACACTTACAGTTTCTTGCAAGACAGATCCCATAAATTCCCCTGTTCAGGATGAAATCTGGATTTCCTGATTTGCCATCATTTTCAGTGGCTTCCACATTTTTTTTTCCATTGTGTTTTTTCCTTACTATGAACTTTTGAGACTTCTGACATGCAGGTAGGGGACAATTTTGGCTTGGCCCGGCACAGGGGCAGACAGCAACAGTAAAAACACTCCTGATATTTCTGTTTTCATCTGAGCCTACCTTCAGTGTCTGAAATTTGATTCAGTTTTCTGGTGCAGGCAGGTCCAGGGAGACTCTCAATATCTGTTATATCTTAACAACCCACAGACCTTTCCAGGCTGAGGCTGAGTTTAAACAAATCTGAGCTGGGCTTCAGGCAACCCAACTGGGACAAATGGGCAAACTATAAACTATGAATAGCATCTGTTGACTGCTTTCGACTGTTTCATAGCCAATGTTCATATACAGTGAGATTTTTTTCCTACTATTATTCAAGTTGAATTAGACCTTATTCTGCAGAAAACATCACTGTAATAAGCTGTACAACATGAAGTTGGAAAATTTTGTAAATGTTTCCTTTGATTTTCACATATTCTCAGTTCACCATATAGTATGCTGGCCTTATAGTCACGGAATGCTGTTTTGGGAGTAGCAACTAGTGATTTAATTCATCTCTGTTATCTTCTACCCTCATGAACTCTTTCTCTATCACATAACAAGTTTATTTTCATGTTTAAATAATTCCTTGTTATTGGTCCTAATACCACTTCCCCTGAAAATGCTCACAGATGACATTTCAGTTTCACTGATTTTCCTGAAAAAATGGATTTTAAATGAAGTGTAAAATACAACTAAACCACAACAAGGTTAAGAATTCCCCCAAAAAATCAACCTGTGGTGCCTGAAACAGATATCCACTATGAGATATTCTGAATGGGGGCACTTCCTAAGAGAACAACACAAAATCTGTACAGATTTACATGGTGCTCATATTCCAGCTCTCTGCTTGAGCAACCTCACTTTTACACAATTTCTACTGCAAGAGAAAACATTAATGCCTTCTAACACGCACATCAGTTAACCAAGGTCAGTCCTAGGGTTACAACTGTATCCACTAGCAGATTGGTCATGCTTAAACATCCTACTAGTTGAGACGTGTCAGCCTTGACCTCTAGACAAGGTCTTTCCTCTTCTTGCTCAGCTCTACCTTCAAATCATAAAGCAAGTGTCATTTTCTTCTCTGAAGAACCTGAATGCATCACTTTCCCATTACCATCCATGCTGTTACCATCAGAAACTTGTCCCCCAGGGTCTCATCTCTCAGATGGCATCCCCATTCCCTTCAGCCTTGGCTCCAATTCCAGCTCTCACTGATGTTTCTGCATTTGCTCAGTAAACACACCATGTTCTGTATAATGTAAAACATGAGCATCTCATACACTGACAAAATTACTTCTGTGCTTACACAGCTACTTAATTTCATTTTGCCATTGATTTGTCATTTTAAAGTTAAATAATAAACATGGATTGTAGCCAGGATACTGACTGCTGCTTTCTCCCCCTCTAGTTTTTGATTTATGTGTTTGTTTATTTACTGATATATTTAAGTACTCCCTATTGCATTTCACACATAATCTGGCAAATCCTGAGGATTTACTTTCACAATTGATTAGAAAAGTCAATGTTTTACAGATAGGATTAAAATGGAAAATATCTAGAAGCCCTGATGGAATCTATTTATGACAACTACTATCTCCAATAGGCTCTCCTGCCCTTAAAAAATCTATGTTGTGTGTTGTCATACAGTGTGAAGAGATAAGCATTTCCTGCTACAGGTATTATGTCAATTAAAGAAATATACTTGCTCATTTGTCCATTGTGGGAGCACCTTCTAGGCTTTTCATTCAATCAGCACATGGGAAAAGATCATTGTTTTCCATTTGCTGGTAATTTTCTTCTCTTCAAAATTAAATCAGACAGGCTAGTAGACAATGCTGAGGCAAGCAGTGTGTTTTCAATATTGTCACTTCAGTAATCTAAATTTAAAACTTCTGAAAATGTCAACATGTGACATTTTGTTTTTTCCTTTTTTTGTAGCTCCAAACCATGTATTACCTTATTCAGTTTTTATTTTTTAAACCAAGTGTTTAGAATTTTTTTAATGCTTTATGACAGGGCAAACTGCTTTTTAGCTTTTTGATTCTCTGTCAAATGGTGAACTGGCTTCCTTTTGATCCACTCTCACAACCAAAAATAAATCAGTTATTCACACACAGCTCACTCCGCAGTGGAATAATTTTCCAGATCATGAAATTTCAGTGCAGAGTGATAAAAAAATTAGGCTGGTGTCAGAGAACAGATTACAGAGCAGCCTGGAGAAAAGAATTAGATCTACTCCTAATCCCATTCTCCTGGGGCTCAGGTCCTCTTGCTGGCCTTCACTGTGCTGCTAGATGGTAAAATTCAGTTCTGTTGCACAGTGCCATCAGCGGTTTGAATTCATAAGAGGGGCTTTGTTTTGCTGTTCTTAGTGAATTTAATGCCAAAATGTGGGGGGAAAGGAAAGAGATCGTGAGAGAGCAAGGTATCACTACATTATTAAATGACCACTGGAATTTGTAGAACAGTCAATATTGAATGACCTTGCCTGTTACAGAAAGGTCAAGTGAGCAGACAGGATAAGGTGATGGGAAAGCACTGTTTGTGTGTCTTAGTGCTAAAAAGTCATATAAAGCCAGAGACAAATAATGCACAGAGACCCACACAAGTCTAAGGCACTGGAAAACACCCCAATTAAGTGAAAATTACCATCCCCATTAAGTGGCAGCCATCATTGCTTAATTGCTACCCAGGGAGGTATCCTGATTAAGAGCAGATGAAGTTTAGCACATCTTATGCAGTGGGTTATTGCTCAGATATGAAGGAAAGGGAAGAAAAGGAAAACAAGAAATACAAGACTAAGGCACTTCGGCCCAAAGCTGGAGGTGTTCATTTTTGCTAGATAAAACCAGAGCAGGGCTGGGGATCCACTGAATTGGGGTGTCTTTCTCTCCTCGTGCGTAATGTCAGGATCTTGCAAGGACTGGGGCTGACATGTCCCTGTTTTGCCATTTGTTTGCTCCCAAGTGGGGAAGGAGCAGGAGGCCAGTCTGCCTGCTCCAGCCAGACACTTAAGCCAGCCCCGGCTGGACTGCTGGCCTGTGCAATCATGCTCCAGCTCTGCTTCCTCTGCAGAGCTCAGAGCAGCCCAAAAGCACCTTTCATTCAGCTAGAACCAGTCCCACTGTTCTCACTCTAAATCCCCTGGTCTCAGTGAAGAGTATGGCTTTGTCAAGATAATGTGACTACTTTTTTTTTTCCCCCTAACCCAGCAATTCCTCTTTCTTTGGAAGAGCTTTGACCTTTAAATGAAGGTGCATGTCAAGAAAAATCCAGACCTTGTTATCAAGACAATCTGTGGCACAGGCTGTGTGGTAATGTCCTCCTGAGGTGATGAATCAGATCTATCAGCGTCTAGATACTAAGGCCTTTTTTATCCTTGCAAACTCAGGGCTTTCCAAATCTTTAAGCCTGATCAGAGATAGAGCACTACAAGAGCTTACTTAAATCTCAGCAAGCAGAAAAGAGGGCGAGGGGGAGAGCGCTCACATAAAACAAAGAACACCACTTTTTAAAGATAAAACATAACTCTAGGTACAATAAAAGCCTTTAGAGAACAGAAGAGATCTTTGTCAGGAATGTATCTCATTTAGTCCCATTGTTTCACTTCGTGCTTTTCAGAAAGCCAGCCATTTATCTTGCCTTTTTTTCCCCAGTTTTTTTTTTCCTCCTTTCCTGATGCCAGTTTCCATTTCATTAGGAAATGAATCACTGATGAGGTGCTAGTTCTGTCTCCCTGCAAGCAGACCTCAAAAACAGGGAAATGAGGAAGAAGAAAATGTACAGTCTTATGACCTAAAACCTGAATGTTTTTACAAGTACAGTTTTATTTATGTTGTGCTGTGTTATGGATAGCTGTTGTTTAGTGTTTATGGCATGCAGGCTAAAAATTCTGAGTCAGAGTACCTATGGTTAGATACCTTCAACGTGTTTTGAGGCTCCAAAGAAAGAAATTTTCAAAGGGAAAAGCAAAGGGCAGAATAATTCCTAAATTTCCACACAATTTCCCCTGTGGGTGCTGTAAGCCGAACCTTCCTGGTTCACAGCACATCGCTGGAACACTGTACCTATGTCCCTGAAAGCCTCAGAGGGATCTCTCATTTTCACAGTTGGTGTACTGCACACACATTTGTTTGTGGAGTTATATGCCCAGACAAGGAGACAATCACATTTCTGTAGTTTGAGTACCGCTGTGATGAGGGCATAATGCTGTCGTGGTTTTTGCACAGAGAAGCAAACTCCCAGAAAAGCCATGCCAGCTTGAGTTTGACCTTTCACTCAACAATGATGCAGATCAGGATATTTTCTATGCAACATGGCTACATACTGAGCACACACAAGTTGTCAGATACAGTATAGTCTACACCCAAACACTCTTAATCTGATGATTCCCAAAAAGCAAAGTCCTGACCCACACAGCAGTTCATTTTGGCTGCTTCAAGTATTCCACAGTGACAGAGGAAGGGAGGGGACATTGCTTTCCTATCCTCTGCACAAACTCATCCAACACTCAGACTGAATTGGTATGACACACAAACCGGACTGTTGCCAGAAATGCCCATCTTGGAGCTTGAAAAATGTGTTTGTTTTTCCCAGCATCAGTCTAATAAAATACATTTCTCCCTACCAAGCTACTCTCTTTTATATCCTCTGACAATACTCCTACATAACTATCATGATGCTGCATGAGTCTAAACAGCTTCCAGCTACATTTTTGTTAAATTTCAGTTGGATAACCACAAAAGAAAACAAATGCATTTAGCATTTGCAGAATCTTGTCCCTCAGCTTTATAAGGTTAAGATATATAATGCACACATTAATTTTATACAGCCACTTAGAAAGTGACTGATCTAATGTGTCCTCCATTTAGAGAGCAAGTAGCATTTTGCAAAAATGTGTTGGATTGACCCATTCGTTAAGATGTGCACAAATAGGACACACCACTTTCACTCACACCATCAAAAAACGTTGAGAATTGTTGTACTGGGAGGTTGATTAAACTCCTGCACAGCAACAATTCCCACAAGGGCTTCTTATTTTGAAGATCCAGATTTACTAACCAGCAGCCTGATTTTCAGAAGAGCCAAAAATCCAGCAGCCTTCTGAGTCTCCCTTCCCTTTTTTTTTCCAAAAGCATTGCATGTGCTGCATGACTTCTATTCATTCCTGCATGCATGGAATATGATGTCTCACTCCACCTGTTCCTACAAACTGCTTATAATCTTAACAGAGAATACGTAAATAGATCAGAAACAACACCGAGAACCTGATAACCTGATGGGCACAGGCTGAGCACCTCAGGTGCTTGCAAAGACATGAATTCAGGGATGACAACACCAGCAGTCAGGAGCTTGCTTAAGAACATGCAGCCTGAAAGAATGAGCCAAGGACAACCACCATCAACCCAGAGCAGGGTAGCCTAGCAATGGTGAACTTAGATGTAAATCTTTGGCCAAATTACTTCATTTCTTCCAGTGCCTCCTGTCAGATTTGGCTCATCACTCCTAGGAGAAAGCCTTCTTCACATGATGTAGGTAAAAAGCCTAAGGTCATGGTGCAATCCTGATTACCTATAGCCTATCAGGCCACAAAAGAAAACCCACCAAGTCACCCTTAAAACTACTACATTTCCTGGAAAATGCTTTAGCTTTGCAAATTGTGTTGCTTTCTTGCTTGTTCTGCAGTGAATTGGTTTGTATCTCAAACCTACTTGTAACTAAGCAAACCTATTATACTGATTTTATGTTGCATTGTTTCTTTGCACTCCCCTGTCTCTCTCCATCTTCCTGCTGGTCTTTGTTTTCTGTTCTTATTAAAGCATTTCCAGGTCAGACACTGTCCTTTTTGTGTTCTTTGTTGTGTTGGGTTTTTTCCCCCTCTGTATTTTCTGTATTTCTGCATTTGTATAACTCGTAGTGCAGAGAGTTTTCAGTAATGAGTTTGAATGGTTTTCCTCGTGGCCAGTTTTGTTTCCTCTGTTTCTGTTTTCTCTCCTTTATGCTGGAGCAAAGGAGGAAACCTCAAATGAGCTGTGCATCAGCCCATTGATTAAGTGGAGTACCTTTCCATGCAGTAATTACCATTGCCTAAGCTATACCCAAGCACAGCAAATCATTTTTATTTCTGTATGCTCTGCAACTCAGAGAAAGAAGCCCTAGTCATAGATAGACAGCATATGATTTGCCAGAAAAATCCCAGGTTGTGTACAGATCATTTATAACCTAGCCAGCCCAGTGGTTGCAGAGGTTTTTGCCCACTAAACATCTCATAAATCATTGACTTCCTTTAAAAAGATAATAATTTCAAAGAGGTAAGTGGGATTGGTCTGGATCATTATGTTCTCCCTCTAGGGCAGGGAGTTGAAAGTTTTAATTTTCTTTCATCAATCTAAGTCATCACCCAAGGCTGGAGTGTGATGTTTGACTTCCACCACTGGAAACCTTAGATAAGACGAGATCTGAACGCCCTCCACAGAGGTCTCAAGTGATGCTACTGCACTTGTTCAGAAATTCGTACCATGAGACAACTACCTTTGGGCAGAGTATTATAACCCTGCACTAAGCCACTGTAGGATCAAGGCCTAAAGCCACCAGCAGCAGAGCCCACTGTCTTTCTTCTTGTCATGGGTTTACAAGTAAAGAGAAGGGGGCAGGGAGATGTCATGTTTGTGATTGGGACTTCCCAAACAGGTCTGTGTGTACAGGCATTATAGAGCACAGCCATAGTGAGTTCAGCATGTGTTTGGTAGCACTGAATTCACTGCACATGTTCTGTAGAGTTGATTTGTACAGGTAACATATCTGGGGTTTCCATATGTCTGGCAACCCAAGCTACTCCTCCAAACTAGCTCACTGACATTCAGGAGCCTGAATAATTGTTCTAAACCCTTCAAATCTAGGCAGAAAAAGAAAATATGGTCCCATGAACTCAGATGTACAGTAGTCAGGGAGGGAGGGTTACTCCTCCGTAACAGCAGCTAAAAGCTACACTTACTCTCCCACCATGTGATGTTTGTTGTGGTGTATAGTCGTCTCCCCTGTCAGTCCAGGACTGTATCCCTCTCTGCATCTGAATCCCACTTTTTGTTTGCTGTTTCCGTCAGCTCTGGGGCAGCAGTGGGCTTTTTTGTTATGTTTGTGTAACAGAGGACCCTGGAATCCTTACTTACAGTTTATGGTCGATACTCTGATGTGCCACCAATTCCAGCCATGACAACCATAACAGAAACAAGTGCAGCCCTGAGCCAAGCATTTTTTTTTTTCAATTAATCTAGTGTTTTTTTCTTTTTGCAAACACTGTACATCCATTTAATATTTTCCCAAAATGTGCTAATTATTTAAAATAATTTGCTGAATAATTTATATGACTGATTTTCAGCACATGCATTGTTCCTTTGTTACTTTTTATTGGAAGCGACTTGGGTTTAGCCAGTTGTAATCATTCTTTGTATTTCTATCAAGAACAGAAGATCTTTCTGATAGGAGCTGTGCAGAAAATGAGATACTGAACATCCCCTATAGTCCATAACCATGTAAAAAACACAACAAAAGATTGAGACAAGTAGAAAGCAGTAAACAGGGAAGCTCATAAGGCACAAGTGGGAAAGTATTACAGAGCCACCAATGACCACTGCTTGATCATGGCTTACCTGGAGTTCCTGAGTGTTTTAGAGGAATCCTGGCAGGAGGAAGTTCAGCACAGTCACACGTGTGGGATGCTCCGAGCCTGAAGCATGTTCTCGCAGCATGCTTCACATCTTCAACCTGGAAAAGAAGATGCCATATTAATATATCAAAGGACAAATCAGCTCGGAGCAGACAATGTTAGTAACCTATTTACTAACAATTTGACATTCTGGCAACAGCTTGTTGATGGCACATTGTACCAGATATGCAAAGAACTGCTTCTGCAGGCAAGAGGAAAATCAGGGCACCAAGTTCATTGCTTTCTTAATCCATCTACTGGCACTGCCAACAAAGAAAGTCCTGCTTTTAGTACCAGATTTAGTGAGTTCTTCCAAACAACATATTTCGTATGGGCCACAGAAGGCAACTAGAGTGACGG